>JAEQBH010002818.1:0-94689 GCA_016808115.1 Tetrastigma voinierianum
TGATTGAAACACAAAGTGCAAAAATTACTTATATCTAACTGATAAGTCCAGAATTGAGGAAGGTAATATAATAGAAGGAACAAAACAATTTTTTGAGTTTGTGGTATGAACAATAGATCAAAGAACCTGTTGAATACCAATTCATTTAAATACTCATTAACAAAAATGAGTCAAGGTACTCCCTATGGTTAGTCACAACTGTTCAAACCAAATTCTAGAATTTGTTAGATTATTGGTTGGCGAAATCACAGGTGTCCTGACCCAACGAGATGATGCGAGGCCATTCTTGGGCGGAGTTTGAGCCATTCTAACCATCCCCACTTATATCTGATGCATATACCTTAGTTCGAAGTGAACCAACAAGCTTATTTTTTTCAAAAATAGCCAATGGAAACTAACCCATTCTAGAAATCAATCCTCCAGTAAAGAACCTATGATTACCGGAATCGGAGGAAGTAAGAAATGAAGTTTGGGGGAGTATATGTTTTTCGAGGAACTCAAAAAAGGGGAATGAAAGAAAAGACAAAGAAGCGAGAAAATGCAATAGAAAAGAAACGGCTTATAGGGATAAGTTTTATCTTGTGGCTAACTCTCATCTTGAACAATTAAGTTCTTAAGGGTGCTTTTTGGCGCTAGTACCTAATGCCATACGGTATGGAGCTACTAACCCAAAGTTAAGTAGAGTGTTAGAAAGCCTAAAAAGTTAAAACATTGCACTATCCTAAATGGTGACAAACAAAGGAAAAAATCCCCTAGTGAAATTACAAGTAGAAAAATAGGGGCATACGATTCGAATTGAAGGGTCAGATGTCCCTGACATGAAGCTTAGGGAGTTTATTGAAACTATAGAAGAGAGGGCGAAGAAGAGAAAGGTCGGGGGTAATCTTAACCTAAAAATTCCTTCCATCCTACCCATTACCCAAGCCCTAACAATATAAGCGGAGCGATTGATCTTGAAGAAATTTGAAATCACTACATTAGTGGAAGTCCGATATGAAAAACAAACTTATGGAATTTGGAAATATGGAAACAATCAAAACGGTGAAGGACTTTAGGGAGTTAATTGACTCAGTATGAAAATGAGAAAGGAAAATAATCTATTATTGAACAGGATCTAATGATTATGTTGTTTGTAAAACAATTTCAACAGTTTAGCTTTGTATACTATGAAAAGTAGAAACTAACCTTGAAGCCCGAATTTGAAGCTAGATATACGAGAAAATTATGCATACCTTGCTTTTCAATTAAATTGATTGCCCTTTGCGAGCGAATCGGCCGAAAAATGTCCTTTTGTTTGAGGACAAACAAATCTTTCTTTCTTTGCTTGAGGAGACCAAGCAAAACTTTAAGTTTAGAGGGGAGTTTGATGAGCTTAAAAGTCATCTGCTTTTTAGTACATTTTACATTTGATTTTCGGTTAAAATTGAATAATTAATATCTGAGTATGAAGAAACTCACCAATTTATCATAAGGAAGGAAGCAAGAAAGAAAGAAAAGCGATGAAAAATGCGGAAATAAGTGAATAAAAATGCGGTCGAATGGCGAGGAGCGAAATGAAAACAAGCTAATTTGAGTCATTGATGCGGTTAATGAGTCTGCCTGATCCGATTCCCGAAGTCATTGACATCGGGAAAGTGAAGGAATTTGATGCGAGGTCAACGGCCAGGGAACCACAGTGTAGGCGGTGAAGGAGCGAAATTAAAGAAGAGTGATGTCGACGAAACTATTAAGTCGCGACATCGTCAAGCAACCATTGCAACCTCACGACATAAGGTCGCTGTCGCGACAAGAAGGCGTGTCCACGACACCAAGAACAAGCGGATTTATTCTGAGCGAGAGACTTAATGCTAGTCGTGACCTCAGAGGAGATCAAGCGAAGGCTTGAAACTATGAGGTTGATGTCCCGCGACATCGGGGGACACCGTTCGAGCGGTACCATCAGTGATGTCGTGACCAAGAAGCGAGATTGGCGACATCATGACAACGGTGGAAGGGTGCGGAGACTTGAGCCGATATCGCGACGACATCCGGTCTTCAGCGACATCGGGGCTAATAGTGAAGGCTGCGAAAATTTAGAATGGATGTCGCGCGAGGCCATGATGTCAGCGGCGTCACAAGCGATCAAGCGAGACACGCAGGGCATAAGATTGGTGTCGTGACTGGCTGAGCGACCGGTTCATGAGACGAGAACTTTTAAGTCGATCGCGACGCCAGGTTACGATGTCGCGATAAAGCGGGGCCTTATTTGGAGAAATAACTTGGGCTGGCTACTCTGGAATCCCTGAGGTTATATTGGGATTAGGGCCCAATTTGGAAAACCCTATCATCATGACTACGGAAAAGTAAAGCAAGTCGGAGGCGCATCAAAGGAGAGATCTGGGTAGCCTAGGCTTCACTTTTATTTTCTTTTCTTTTCTTTCTTTCTTTCTTTCTTTTCTTTTCTTTATTTTAGAGCAGATGTTTGTCTCGTATTTTCGTTTTATTATTTTTCTGTGGATCTGAATGTTATCGTTTTATTAGTGAAGCTGAATGCAGAATTCAATTTCTTTTCAAATTACGGAATGCATCGAAGTCAGAGGGACAAATTTCTGGGATCGATTATTTCGAGTTTAGTGCGATTATTCTTTTGATCGGAAGGATCTTTGACTCCGTGTGATTCGATAATTGAGGAACTTAGAAACTTCCCATCCCAGTAAGCGATTGTGATCGAATTGATCTTTCCTGTAGTAATTTGCAGCATCTTGTTCATTTCGGTTTACGAATTTAATTCAGATTATGGGTTTATTGATTTTGGATCTGAATATCAGTTTACTATACCCGTTAAGAATTGTGTCGTTACTCTGATTTCAAGGAGGTCCTCTGAGTGACACAGGGAAGACAATCCTGGGAGTAATGTACATTTCTTTGAAGGTATACTAACCTGCTATTAGGGATCCTTTGCGCTTTGTAAGTTCACTTAGATAAATCCTCTTCTCACTTGAAATCAAGAACGAGTTGAACGACTTATCTATTTAAACAAGCAGAGATTTCACCTCGGTCGGATAGTGAGGCCCGATCAGGTGTTAAGGCGAGATCTAATCAAGGAAAGGTTGATCTATTTTAATTTCGAGGAAGAGTAATTTGGAAGTTGTATATCCTTGCTTGACCGATAACTTGGGAGCTAAGGTGTACAGTCCATAAAATGGGTATGAAGTATTGCAAAAGAAAAATACCCAGCTTAAGGATGTTCTTGTTAAAAGTAGTTATCTGGATTCCACAATAATTGAATCGGGAAGAGAGATAACGAAATGTGGAGCGTGGAGAGATCCAGTACTACAAATGCCTTGGGCGAGATTTTGAAACTTGAGATAATCAAGAAATTAATTCGATTATGAACTACGAGTGTCGTTCCTATGGCTATTTTTCTTGATGTGTCTTCCTATGATAATTGTTCAGTATTCATTTCTTTTGTAGGAATTTATTTTCCTTCATTTGTTTTCTTTCAGTTTATTTGAATGTTCATTTTTCTTTGAACTAGTTGATTTCCCAGCTTTCATGCTGGGCACCCATATCAATTTATGGTCCAAATAGTGTTAATTTCGAGTAGTCAGGGTAGTTGATGAAAAATTCTTGAGATCTATGTGGGATCGATATACCCGGACTTAAGTCCGTTTTATTACTTGTCGACCTTTTGTGCACTTGCGAGATTTGACCAAAATAATAAAATAAATTGCTCTACTCTAAAGATTTTGGTTATGATAGTATGATGTCAACAAGTTGATGCTTTGTTGCACAGGATTAGTTAATATTCCTTGGGTAATAGTGTCATAAATTCCCCCTGTTTATGCTATTTTGGTCACAACAAGTTTTATGGCGATTTTCTTAGGGTTAGACAATAGTCCTTTGGTAATAGTGTCATAAATTTGTATATATGTTTTGGTCGGTCAACAGAAGGTGATGAAGGACAAGGGTGGAGGTGGAAAGTTTTGTTAAAGGAAGAAAAAGGGCTTAAATAACTAAGGTGAGGGAAAATGTAAATGTTTATGAAAATCTATATATTTTAATGTTTACCAATGTTTATGTTTTCATATATATGTTATAAATGTTCAAATGAAAAAAAAGAAATGTGGTTTTCTTGACTTTAAATTATGTTGAGAAAATATGAAATGATTATGGTTTCCATAGTGTTATAAAACATGTGTTGACAAAATATGAAATGATTATGGTTTCCATAGTTTTATAAAGTATGATTTATGGTTTCCATATGAAATGAAATGTTTAGGAATGTATTTTATATAGACATGTTTATATGAAAATGTTTGAATCCATGGTTACCCTATATTTACAAAGATAAAGTTTAAGGAAAGTCGACTAAAGAGTACTTTACGTGCATGGTACATGGGGAAAGGGTTATGGTTTTTATAGAGGGAAGGGAAGAGTGATGCATATTGCCCGCACCCGTGTAAAGAAATCTGAAAAGTTTACAACGCATAATGTGATTTAATCCATAGTGCAATAGTATTTAAAGGCATGATTTATTGGAGGTTCCTTTTGGGCCATCGGTGATCGTAAGGCTTTGTTTCCTTAGGATCTTCGTGGGCTAATGGTGGTTACTGATGGCGATTTCTCGGAGGGTTCCTTTTTAGGCCATCGGTGATGCATTAAAATTTGTTCCTCGGAGGAGTTCTTTCATGGACCAGCGGTGAAGTTCTTGGTATGTGGGTTCCATTGGATATAAGCGAATTCAAAAAGGAAAATAAAAGTATATTGAAAATATATGTTGATACAATTGTTTTACACATTGTATTTGATCTATATGGAAAGAAAGTAAAGCAAATGTTTATGGAAAGGATATGTTTATACAATTGTTTTACACATTGTATTTGAACTATATGGAAAAGAAAGTAAAATAAATGTTTATAGAAATGAGATCTCTATACAATTGTTTTACACGTTGTATTTGAATAGAAAGGAAAAGAATGCAAAGTAAATGTTTATGGAAATGAGATCTCTATCTGATTGTTTATAGTATTTGAACTATATCTGAAACATTATTTTCCTATAAATTGTACTCTCAGGCTCCTTTAGCTCACCCTTTTCCAAATGTTTTATAAATGTTTCGGGCGGCGCGTGCAGTTCGAGCATCCTCCGGGCCAATGACACTCCGCCTCACGTGACGACCACCTTTTTGACAATGTATAGTTTTTGTTGTAAATAACTACTTGTGCACCTTTATTTTGTAATGTATATAAGTTTTAAAAGATTGTTTATATATCTATAGTATTCAGAAAATGATTTGAAGTTTGATTTGAAATTGGTTGTGGTGGACTTGATGTCCCATTGTTGAATGTGGAGTAAATTAAATTGTTTTATTTCAGGTGTTGTAAATTGGGACATGTCCGAAAAATAAAGGAAACTCTGCCCAATTTTCTATAAAGTGTTTAATGTTTAAAAAAAAAAAAAAATTTATACCACCATGTTTCGTAAGATTTTAATGGAAAATGTAATTGTATAAATGGGTTCACTCCACAGATTCACTTTTGAAAAGGTTTAAAAGAAATGAAAGTTTTTTTTTCAAATCCATAGGAGTCTTGGGGGTCCGAGTTAGGAAGAAGCTCGGGTTGGGTCCTTCAACATGGTAGCGAGTCGGGTTTGAAAATGTTTGGTGTTTTGAAAAGCTCGCCGTCATAAATGATTTAATGTTTATTTAAAGCATACAGAGTTATTTTAATAATTTAAATGTCATATGAACTTTACCAACATATGATATGTTTGAATATTCTGAAAATGCGTCGTTGAGGCGAGTCCCGGCCCAGAGGAAGTTCTGCGAGTTATGCGCTCCCGGTTAGGAGACATATAGATGAATCTGTTAATGTTCTATTCCACTCCACATTTGTACAGACCGCGGCGGGACCATCACATCCTCCCGAGGCCGGCGGGGTGAATATCACAAGCGGTCGGATGAAACCGATTTTAGCCCGCGGCGTTGCGTCGGCCCGTGAGCGGCGGTGTCCGGTGGGAGGGCAGGAAATTAGGGGCAAGAAATTATGGCAGGAATAGGGGATCTGAAGGCATGGTCTTGGCTAGAGGGTAATGAGAGGGTGTTGATGTTATGGGATGCTCAGATGGTAGATGGTGACATGTCTGCTTTCCTATTGAGACCAGAACTTGACTGATGGAATCTGCACGGTATAGAGACGATTTCCATAAGGGGTGTCCTGGACTCAATTTAAATAGGAGTTTCTAGAGAAATTCTACCCTACGGTTTATAAAGATCAAAAAATTGAAGAATTTTTCAAGCTTGAGCAAGGGACCATGTTAGTGACAGATTATGAAAAGAAGTTCTCGGAACTAGTGTGACATGTTCCTCTATTTTGTGACCATGAGGTACAAAAAAGTAAGAGGTTTGTCATGGGCCTGAGAAAAGAGGTCAAGAGCATTTTGGCGTCAGTCTCTCATACTCAGTATGGACAGGTGGTTGAGGTACATACATCGGGATAGAAGGGATTTGGGATTAGCTCCTTAGATTGCCTGAGGGTTCGCAAAAAAAAAAGGGCCAAGAGATGGATCTACTTGGACTCAGGGTGGATCCAGTAAAAGTCAAAAAAGGGAGGAAAACCACCATGGGTATTTGGTAAGGCAATTCGACGACGATCCGGTCGGAGTTCGATAAAACCACCGGCGGAACTTCTTCGGCCCAGAGACAACAATGCGATAAGTGTGGAAGGTTTCATAGAGGGAGTGTAGATGGAGATGCTGATGTTTGTTATAGATGTGAGCGGTCGGGACATTTGCAAGACTCATCCCGCAGTTAGCCTCGCGGTGGGTGTTTCTGATGGCACCCAGTCACGAGAGAGGCCGTTTTTCAGTCGGTAGATGTCAGGATCAGAGGGGGCACCCGGTAGAGGTTCTACTCCTTCTAGTAGACCTAGTGCACTATCGGGTGAAATTGACCACCCGGGAGGACCTCCGGGCCCATTTGCGGCATAGTGGTATCTCTTCCTACAGGGGATTCACGGCTAGTAGAGAGTGTTTATATGGATAGCAGGGTGATTATTGGAGGCTAGGAGTTTCTGGCAGACTTGATATTATTAGACATCCATGACTTTGATGTTATCTTCGACATGGATTGGCTATCTAGACATCATGCTACGGTGGTGTGAAAGGGTTGGGTTGGACCGGTGCGGGACGAGAGGTTGTGTTCTATGGGTTACGGGAAGGTCTTGCCTAACGATGTTATAACTGACTATGTGAAGGCTAGTAAGATGCTCAGTCATATCGAGGAGTACTAAAGCTTATGCCATTGAGATGAGGGATAGTGGTAGTCGAATGGAAGACATTCCGGTAGTTAGAGAATTTCCGGATGTATTTCCAGAGGATCTTCCAGGTATACCTCCAGATAAAGAGATTGATTTTCAGATTGAATTGGCCCTTGGGACAGAACTAATCTCTAAGGCACCTTACAGGATGGTTCCTTTAGAGTTGAAAGAATTGAAAGTACAGATGGAAGAGCTTGTGAGTAAGGGTTTTGTACGGCCCAGTGCCATGTAGGAGCTCTGTTACTGTTTGTGAAGAAAAGGATGGAAGTTTGAGATTGTGTATTGATTACAGAGAGTTGAATAAAGTGACAATACGAAATCAATACCTGCTTCCACGGATTGATGATCTTTTTGATCAATTACAGGGAGCGAGGTGACTTCATCAAGTACACATTGCATTTATATGTACCACCCATAAGGGATATGAAATCATTAAGAATATTACTCATCCTCTCAAATTATGCATTCTAGCACCATAACCACACCATAGGAAGGGACAATTTTGTTGGTGCTAATAGGATTAACAAGTGACTTGTTATTACCCATATGAACCTTCTTCATGGGATCTCCAATCACAAAGGTTGGGTTCCCATCACTGCTAATCTTATATTGGCTTAATTCCCATTCCACTCGATGTTTCCAAAATTAATTTTCTTATTAAAATGCTTAGTCAGAGGATTGGCCAAATTCACTTATGACTTTACATAATCAATGGAAATAATTCCATCTTTCAACAGATGTTTCACAACCTCATGTCTTAGATGAATATGTCTGTTTTTCCCATGTAATAATTTATTCTTTGTGATTGATATTGCTTCTTGGCAATCACAACGCATAGACATCAAAGGTGTTGACCGCATTCCCAAAGGAATTCCTGATAGGAAGTTTCTTAACCACCCGGCTTCTTTACTTGTAGATTCAAGAGCTATAAACTCTTACTCCATGGTAGAAGTAGTGATGAGGGTTTATTTAGATGATTTCCAAACAACAACACCACCTCCCAAAGTAAAGATATAACCACTTGTGGATTTTATCTCATTTGAATCAGAAATCCAGTTAGCATTGATGTATCCTTCAAACACAGTAGAAATCCACTATATAGGATACCATAGTTCATGGTACCCCGTAAGTATTTCATTAGTCTAGCTAATGCACTCCAATGATCATTATTGAGATTATGTGTATATCTACTTAATCACACCTGCGCATATGCTGTAATCGGGTTTAGAAAAGTTCATCAAATGCATCAGACTCCCAATAATCTGTGCATACTCAACTTGATCCACAAGATCACCTTGATTTTTCATTAAATGGGTGTTAGAATCATAAGGGGTACTCATAAGTTTTGAATCGAAATGTCCAAACCTCTTGAGTATTTTCTCAACATAATGTTCTTATGATAGCATTATACTATCACCCATCCTTGTGATCTTCACACCCAAGTGTAGGTTCCACCCATATCCTTTTCATGTCAAATTGTGAAGCTAGAAATCTCTTGGTACTATGTACCACACTTAGGCTAGTGCCAAAAATCAGCATATCATCTACAATTGTAGGTGTATGAGAAATTTTTCCATAAAATGGAAAAATGTGTTAAAAAAATTCGGCATTTTTTATCTCAATAATAGTGTTGCATTTTAGAACATCGCTTTTCAAAACTAGAAATTTATAAGCCGCACTATTACTAGCATACCCAACAAACATGCAATCATAAGTCTTTGATCATATTTTCCTCTTTTTAGGATTATGTACCATAACCTCGGCGAGACACCCTCACACTTTCAAATATTTAAGGTTACGTGCATGACCTTTCCATAACTCATAGGGTGTCTTACCAGTTTTCTTGTATGAAATTCTATTTTGTAGATGACATGTAGGCAACTATGGCTGCCCAAAAGATTCTTATTTCGAGAAAAAAAAAAAAGTCTAATACCACTGTTTCAAGTCGAAAATAAGGCAGGTAGTTTGAGTGCGAAGGCTAAATCAATTTTAAGGAAAAAAAATTATAATGGGTGTGAAAGTAAGCTGATGGGGGTCTCCGTTGGAGAGGCGTAGAAAATGAGCTTGTGGTAATGTTCTATCTCTTAGTGGTTTAGTATAAATAAAGAGGATCTCTTAATGATTTTCACCAATCACTAAGAATATCTTTTTCCTCCTCTATTTCCTTTTTCATTGATCATGCATGGCTTCTCATGATCATTCATGTTCACTAGCTTTCATTTTCACTACCTTTAAGCTCACGGCACGCGTATTCTTGAACATATTGTACGACAGTTGAATTAAGCCAGTTTTTCTGATGAAACATGCGCGGATGACCTTTCCAGTTAAATATATAGATTTTGGTGTCCAGTTAATACGGAGAGTATAAACTGCGCGTCGGATGGAGTAAAATCGCCTTGTTATGAGCATATCCTGGCGCCCCGAGTCGTATCCAGTGCCTTGCTCATGGAATAGGGTGTGACTCGATTAGCATCGTGATTGGGGAGATAACGGGCGGGGGCGAGTCACGGCTGCCGGGTTGTCTTGCTAAAGCTTGAAATTCTTTGCCACTAATTGGTGTCCATTGTGACGCCCGATGCAAGGTTTTTTTACGGCTGTAAGTCGATCGCAACATAATACCTTTGTCGTGCATGCCCAACCTTGATGCACCAGCCTTTTCATCGCTTGGCACAGTGCATCCCGCGCGGGCGCCGGCCTTCTTTGTCAGCGATTGCAACCTGCAGCTCCTTGATGGCGATCTGTCTCGATCATGCGCCTCGTTGGCGCGTGGTGATCTTTGCGCTCTGTGCGCGTTAAATAAACATTATGTCGACGCGGAATATCGCCAACTGCTTCTTCAACTTTGTGCATTCCATACGCTGGCGACTGTGGCGATGTGAGAATACTCCGTCGCGACATAAAAACTCCGACCAAGGCGAACTTTGTCTAGCACAAAAATTGCTTTGTCGCGACTTCAAATCCTGCTTCACCTTGGCGACTCACATTTTAATGTAGAGTACTCGCCATGACATAAAGCCTTCCCAGCCAAGGTCAAACTCTGTCATGACATAAAATAACTTTGTTGCAACCTAAATCCTCTTCACCTTGGCCAACTCTGTCGCGACATAAAAATATTTTGTCGCGACATAGAAACTCTTGGTCTTGACCAAGCTCTATCGTGACAAAAAAAATACTTTGTCGCGACATAAAATCCATGCTAGGCCAAACTTTGTTGCAACACACAGTCTCTGTGGTAGTATCTCGGTCCCTTGACATGGAAACCTCTATCGCGTATCAAATCCACAGCGAGGAAGAAACAAGCAACATCGCAATAAGGAAAAACTATAGTCGCGACTAAGCAGTACCTCTGACACGAGAACCATTATCGCGACCTGATGAGACCCTTGTTCTGACATAGGACCAAGAACTCTATCACGACCAGGAAACCCCTGTCGTGACCTAAAACTTGTCCAAACCTACAATAGCCTTTCTGGCATTTCCTGCACCTCCAGCTCTTTTCCAAGACACTATAAGTTATTACAATGGCCTCAGCATAATAAAGGAACATAAAAATCTGGGAAAAACCTATCAAACTATATTAAACAATTCAAAATAAGTTTTATTACAACTCTTCTCTTTCTACATATTAGAAAAACTGGATAACTGTCCAGAATTTTACAAAATACAAAATAAGCCATAATCTGGCCTTCTTTGCCTTTAAGGCCTCATATGAGTCCCATCTCCTGGTGTGCCTCCGGCTACACAAAATAATTTTCCGCGACCAGGGTGAGCAATGATACATAGTAGAATTCTCTTACAAAAATTCTCCCTACCTAAAGCGCACATGCAATGCCTAATTTAACATTTATCAACACATTGGAGCAAAACATATGTTTATATATGGATGCTCTCATGTCATGCTAATGTCCCGAGCCCTTTCTTGACTCCCTCACATGTACATCGCGCGCGAAAAACTTCATTTCAGCTCAGTATTTTGTGACCCTTGTTTCAACCCTTTGGACCGTCTCTGAAAAATTGCTTTATTCAAAAGCCATGTGTCTTTTGTGGGTAACAAACTTTCTAGGGTTTCACCGTGGGCGTCGTACACCTTCAGGCACTTTTGAAAACTTTCATCGTCGGATGCATATGTCTGACCAAGAATACATGCCTTTCACCTAAGGGGGTGTCTATCCCTTCTTGCTACTACCCAACACGTAATTTCAAACCGTGTGACTCTAGGACGTCGTCCCTTTTTCAGAGCCCACCATTTTAAACACCAAACACAATGTTCTTTCGGGCCATGCCTCCACACGTTTCACGCGATGCCCGGGTGCATATGCAATCGCAGGTATCATTGCATGTTCTTTCATCATGCCATAATAAGAGGCTACATGTTTATGATCATAGATGATCATACAACGCCCCACAATTTACATCCATAATACACCCATGTAAATACATCAATTTCGGCATATATTCACGCGTTTTCACACACTGCATGTCATTCATTCAGCGACAACACACGAAAACTAGATCTTCATGTTGAGACCCGAGCAGTACACCTGGTCGGCATGTCGATCCGTACCCCGGCCGACACACTACAAAATCATCAAACTAAAGCCCGTATTTTCTAGCAATTTCAACCTGCTTCAGAACTGTAGTTCTAAGAACAAAGAGGACCTAGAAATTGGTTTGTATTTCACCAACAGTTTGATCATAACTATTCTTAAATCAGCCACCTTCATGGGCTACACTTTATAATATCAGACGGGAACCAAAGTAGGAAAGAACCCCTACCTCTTGGAGTTTGACGAAAACTCCGGATCTTGGTATCTACATGAAGCTCTCATTGCGTAGATAAACATTGTCTCTTGCTCCGACGAGTTTTGATCGTCGCTTTGTCGGAGATCTAAGGAAGTATTGCCGATCACTCCTTCGTTCCTCTCCCCTATTCTTTTCTCCTTTTCCTTTTTCCTTTTCGTCCCTATGTTCCTTCATTTGTTCTTATCCACTACTTGATCTTTCTTTAGGAGTGTGACACATTGCTCCAATGTGTTCCCTTTTGTTTTGCCTTTTGGTGACAAGTGTCATCTATGACACTAACAACTCATAATGCTTTCATCCGGCAACTCCCTTGATCTTTCCAAGACCACAGTCTCACCATGTGTTTCCATATAATCACCAATTTTTAAGTCATGATACTATGTGGCGTCGTGCCACACGTTGTCATGCAATTTACCCGTCTCACATTGAATTAAGTGAAATTTCGATCGCCTCATAATTCGACTCAATTCGTCAGGGTAACTAAACTCCATGAGATGAATTTATTGGTGAGGTCCGTGTCGTTATCCGAGATCTAGAAAAATTCCCAGACTTGCAACCTGCACTGTAACGGTAGAAGGTCGGAACAAGACAAAGACAACAACAGCAAATGGGGTAAGACGAGAGCGGAAGATCGTTGGGCTGTGGCTCTTCAGGCCGATGGTGTCATGTAAAGCAGCGGCGGTTTGAAGAAAACAAACTCAACTGAGGCGTGTGTAAAACACTGTCCTTATGAATTTGATTCCCCATGATACAACAGTTCTTCAGAGTCTATGATGAACCCTAGAGCAAGAACAACATAGATGAAGATAGATATTCCAAGTTGCATAAGAAAGGTAGGGAAAAAACGTATTTTGTAACATCAGGACCCGTTTGTATTTATACACAAAAAATTGGTTTGAATTAATTTGAAACGTTGCGAATTAATGAAAACTTAATTGTATTAATTAATTCAAAACGTTACAAATTAAATGTAAACTTAACGGTTAGAATTTGAATTCAAAAAATAAAGTAGTTTATTAATTCTTTGTGATTTTATGACTTGACCCCATTTCTTGTGCGGCGTGAGGGCTCCTAACTACTCAAGTCATGTACAAGCCCATAATAGGATTTTAGTATATAAACTCAATAAAGACTCTTGTCTTTTTTCCATGTGGGACAACACCTTTTTGAAAACTATTGTTTACTAACACATATCATATACTTGGTATCAATAAATGTAACGGAAAAACAATAATTCGTGAAGGAACATGGACTGGAAGTCGAGGACGTGATTTTTTTTTATATGATGATAAATCAATGATAATGATGATAACCTTTTTCATGATTATTGGTTCATTCAATATATAAAAGTTTCAAGAAGAGAGCTTCAAGCCATACAAGAAGAGAAGGCGTTTTCATGCATAATGCATTCAAATCAATGGAAGAATGAAGAAACAATTTGTGTTCTTTAAAGTGAAGCACTTCTATTAAGTTGTTGTTTTGTTTGATGTTGACGCCACAAAACCGGGGCTCAGTTGACAGCTCGTCAACCTACGAAAGATGGATGTCGGGTAACCCGACTTCCACACCGTGTCCCTTTTCACGGGACCCATGATTTAACGAAAATCGGGCGAGTCTCAGCACATGCGGGAGCTCTGCCCGAAATACTACCTATACAAAAAATGCATGACATGGTCGATATAATACAATGACCTCATTTGGTCAGTGTAGTGAAAGTGGCCTAACCCAAGCACTCATCCACACTACGGAAATATGCGGGACTAATTACCATAGTCATCAGGTTTAATTACAACACTCTTACAAATATTACAAATTAAGAAAAGGTTGTTCCAAGCATTTTTATTATTATTTTACACTTAAATACAAAATTAGAACTAGTTTGTTTAAGCTTCTTACAAAATTAATTATAAACCACAGCTCGACTTTCTTCATAACTATTTCCGAGTGAGCGTTGTCTCCTGCACCTCCTGTACTGAAGAAGAGTCCCACGACAAGGTGAGCAATTCCCAATAAAGAATAATTCTTACAAGGGCTACTCCCCACCTAAGTGCACATGCAATGCCATTTCACACATTCAAGTAAAAATATACACATTCAAGTAAAAACATACACATTCCTACTCAAATGTCTACATGCCATGGATGAGAATGTGACTCACCCTGTCCCATGTCCTGAGTCTTCACCAACTCCCTCATACATGCATATGTCAAGTGTGAAAACCGTCATTTATATTCCATCAATTACCATTTTCAACCAAAGCTTTTGTTTTATAGAAATCAAAATCCATTGAATGATCTCACGATATCCAACTTGTTTTACCAAATTCAGGTGTGTTTTTGTTTTAAAACTCATTGGACATCCTCCAATAAACCGCTTTATTCAAAGTCATTGGACAATCTCCGATAAACAACTTTATTCAAAAAGCGTGGGCGGAGTCTCAGATAAGCGGCTTTATTCAAGCATTGGGCAGTCTTTGATAAGCCGCTTTAATCAAAAAGCATTACCTGATCTCCAGATAAACAGCTTTATTCAAAGCCATTGGACAATCTTCGATAAACAACTTTATTCAAAAGCATTTGTAGTCTACGATAAAGCGCTTTAATCAAAAACTTGATAGGCAGTCTCCAGATAAAGCGGCTTTATTCAAGCCATTGGGCGATCTAGATGAAGCTTTATTCAAAAGCATTGGACAGTTTTCGATATACGGCTTTATTCAAAAGCATTTGACAGTCTTCGATAAACCCCTTTAAATCAAAAGCATTGGACGGTCTTCGATAAACCGCTTTAAATCAAAAGTATTAGATAATCTCCGATAATAAACTTTATTCAAAGGAATGAAATGCACCCGTGAGACTCTGTTGGACGTAGTCCAAAGTACCGAGCTCACCACCCACTTACCAAGAATGATGAATGATTATGACCATGTACACGCACCCATTTAATGCGATGTCCTTGTGCATATGAAATGCAATTATGTCATTCCATGCATATATATGATGAGTGCTATATGAAAATTTTAAACCATGCATAATACACATGCATCATTTGGACAATCATATCTATTAACATACAATTTCCAAATAAACCACACAATACATGTCAACATATTATATACACATATATTGACATCTACAAGTCATCACCAATCAAGCAATGACTTACATTATACTCTAAGCTTAATTGTGACACCATGTCCACAAATAGCCTACAACCAAGCCATGCAATGGCCTTGTTCATACACAAACACATCACAAGCTAAACCATTAAAATAAACAATTTGACTTCCACACAGTTTCAACCAAGTATATTGATGAGTGCAAAACTCATCTATGTTTTGAGTTCATTTCACATGCTATTTTGTGCATTTTATATCCATATTCATGTAAAACTCATAAAATTTTCTCTAAACTTGGTTTTGTAAGATTATTGATGAAAAGAAGGTGATTTGGCAAGAAATAGACGTATATTTCCAAAAGAAGAGTCAGCAGAGAGTCTCTGGCAGCGCCACTGGGAAGATAAATTTTTCTGCATACCATCTGGAACATCAAATGGTTCAAATTCCCTCTTGGATGCATTCACATTCAAGGAAGCTTTCCAGCAGTACCCACACGCCCAAATCGAGTTAAAATGAAAAGTTATGGCCGGAAACAAGTTGGAGAAGAAAACAAGTTCGCGTCGAAACTTAGTCAGCGACCCGAGGAAATGGTGTTGCAACCCGAAAACGGTCGCGACGAGCTGGTCATGACGAGGAAGGTGTGTCGCAACCGAGAAAACTTGGTCGCGACCAAGCGCTCGCGAGAAACCTAAAAAGGCCGAAAATTGAGTTTTTGACCTAATTTCAAGCTCATTTCACCTAGGACCGCCATATATACTACTTTCGTTTTTAGGTAAAGGGGCAGCGGGAAGATTGGAGAGCCTCTCTCATGGGGTTTCTCTCTCTAGGCGCCCATTTTCCAGTTTTAACGATTTTGATTTGTTTTAGATTTGAGAGTAGTTGTAGAGCAGATTTTTATTTCTATTGAAGATATTTCGGTGTTGTATAACAGAGATTCAGATTTCACTAAGATACAAACAAAGATTGAAGCTAAAAATCTTGATTTTCTCTCTCTCATGGGGTTTCTCTCTCTAGACTGCCCATTTTTCCAGTTTTTCTGCAAATTTTGATTTGTTTTAGATTTGAGAGTAGTTGTAGAGCATATTTTTATTTCTATTGAAGATATTTCGGTGCTGTATAACAGAGATTCAAATTTCACTAAAATACAGACAAAGATTGAAGCTAAAAATCTGGATTTTCTCTCTCTAAACTACCCATTTTCTTAGTTTTTGCTGCAGATTTTTATTTTTAATAGATCTTAGAGTAGTTTTAGAGCAGATTTTTATTTCTATTGAAGAGATTTCGGTGTTGTACTCAGATATTCAATTTCTTTACTGTTGAGGAGAAGATTGAAGCTCAAATCTGGATTTTTCTCTTCTTGTCTCTTGATTTCTTTCTTCATTTTCTTACTTTTAGTTTGATTGGTGATGATTGGAATCATTGTGGTTAACACCTCTGGGGTTGGGATGTTGTTGGTTCAGATTTGCGGTTTCTCGGTTATTTTGTAGGTTTGAATCACGATTTATATAGTGATACTTTGTTATATAATGAAGCCCCATTTGGAATATTAGTAGCTTATACCCAAAAGAAATTTGTATCTTTGCTCGATTTCGAGAGCCCTCGAGGTGACAGAGATGGAATTCACGAGAGTAAGAAGCGGTAACTTAGGGGTATGTTAGACTAATATCTTGGAACTAATGAACTACGAAAGAAATTACTTTGATAGATCACTAATTTACTCTCATGGTGTATGGATTAGAATTAGATGATGTATCAATTTAGTTAATCGAGAGGTTTCTCCTTAATCACGATGAAGGATCTTGACTCCGTGTTAGCAAAGATCTAATCAAAGAGATAGAAAATTTTATTAGATTTGAAGGACGAGATACCAATTACATTAGAGAAGGCTTGCATTATCCACGTCTGTAGAGGCGAAATTCTTGAGTCTGAAAAATGGTTGTGAAGTATTGAAAAAGAAAAAACAATCAAATCTTAAAGAGTGCAACGAATTTTACAAGTAGCTATTTAGACCCGTTTGTCTGAAAGATCGGTGTGTTAGATAGTGAAATGTATGTATATAGAAATCAAATCTATACTACCATTGCTCTTGGACAAATCACCCATTCAACTCACAAATGTTGCACTTTCAAGGAAGCTGCAAATTTGTTTTGTAAATAATTATCCTCATCCCTAGTGACTCTCTTCATACCTTTTAGAATTAAGTAATTGTTTATTTAGTAGATTTTTAGGATTAGTTTTAAATCAGTTTTTGTTTCAATTAAATTGATTTTATTCCACATTCTATTTGATCGCCTAAATAGTGAGAGCCCTTGTAATCGGGGTGATCAAATTCCAATTAGAGAGAACCTCCAATCTCGTGGAGTACGATATCTGGACTCTAGGTCCATACATTACTAATATGACCCATGCACTTGCGGAAAGGGGTTGAGTGTTGGTAATACTTTTCATTTCAGTTTTTGAGTACATTTACTTTTGTTTCAAATCAGTGTTTGAGTATTTACCACATTCACTCCCTTGACCATATTTTCACATAAACATCATTTGGTCTTTACATATATCACTCAATTCAAGTGATGATATACTACAATCATGCTTTTGATTATTGGCAAAAATGCGGACCTGAATCATTAAACAGCCTAAGCTATAGTAGTCCCGGAAAATGGACCATAACTTAAGTTATAGAGGTCCAATTTGGGTGATTCAAAATCCTAAAATCAATTTCTCTGATAGAGCTACAATTTCCTTGAAGGATACTAGCCCAAGTTCTCACTTTTTCCCAACCAAAAATCAGTCCCAAAAATCTGGACAGTAGGTTCGGCCAAAACAGGGCAACCTATGGCAGTCCCGGAAAATGGACCATAACTTGAGTTATAGATGTCCAATTTGAGTGATTCAAAAGCCTAACATTAAGTTTCCAGATAGTGATATAATTTCCTTGAAGGATACTAGTCCAAATTCTCCAATTTTCTAACCGAAAATCAGCCCCAAAAACTGGACATCATATAGAGTCAAAATAGGGCACTATTCCCATAACCATTAATTTTCCAAACAACCCATTGGGGCAAAAAGGGCCAAACAGCCCCTTAAGGAATTAAAAATCAACCAAATAGCCCCTATAATGGAAAATAAACCAAAGTAGGAAGGATCACTACCTCTTGGAGCATAGAAGAAACTCTAGGAAGTCAGTGGACATTTCTAACCGAAACCTTGATTCGAACTCCTCGCAGATCTTGATTGAAATCCATGTTCAAATTGTACCCACATGTAGCCCTCATCGAGTAGATGAACTTTCGTTCTTGGCCCAATGAATTCCGACCGACGGAACTCCGTGGATTGAAAAGAGAAGTTTTTATTTATTTTTTAATATTTTTTTCTCTTCTCTCCCTCTCTAACTCTCTACGCTCAAAATTCAAGAAAATGGGAGATCCTCCCCCAAATGAGATTTTTGGTTTTTTCATTTTATACTTTGGTTACTTGGCACACGTCGAGCCACGTGTCCCCCCTTGCTCGGGTTCGTTTTTACCCCGAAACAATTTATTTCTTCCCAATTCAAGTTCAAATTATCTTATACGAACTTTCTTTAAATTTGAAGGATCCCGACCCGGATTAACCTCATGAACCCGAGGGGACCTCCCGGCACTCCAACGGATATAGCCTTACCTCAAATCAATCTTGGAGAATACCTTAGCTCCACATGGCCCGATCAAGAGATAAATCAGAGCGCGGAAAGGATAATGATTCGTATTGTTACCTTGTCAACTCTCTGTAATCAATACATAATCGTATGCTTCGTCCTTTTCTTCACAAAATAAATAGGTGCTCCCCAGAGCGTGCTGATCCCAATGAACCTTGTTGACCATTTCTTCCATCTGCACCTTAAGTTCTTTCAGTGCAAGGTCCATCTGTGGGGCGCTCTCGAAATCGGTTACATGTACGGGGCTAACTTCGATCCCGAAAATCAATCTCTCTGTGCGGGGTGATCCTAGAAGATCATGCGAAACACATCCGGAGATTCTTTGACTAGGAATGTCTTCGATCTCTTATCATCATCTCACCTCTCTTTTGCATGGGATAGATACCGATATGACTTTGAAGCATATTCGACCATCATCACGACATCATACTCGAGGACAATATCTTCCTTACCCCACAAAAGTAATCTCTGGTTCCCCCGGTCTACAGAACTTAACTTCTTTCTTGAGCGATCCATGGGTGGCGCTGATGTCAGAGACAACCAGTCCATCCCTAATATCACATCGAGAGTCACGAATGTCAACAATACCAAAATTGACCCTAAACTCATAGCTCTCAATAATCACTCTACACCCATGTATACTCTATCTGCTATAAGTGAATCTCCTGTAGGAAGGGAGACTACCATACTACAATCTATGGGTTGTATCTCTATGTTCACTTGTGCAATAAATTTCGCAGAAATAAACGAGTGAGTAGCACCCGGATCTATCAAGACATAAGCATCACTATCAAAAACTTGGATAGTACGTCTGACCTGCAGTGCACCATCACGCCTCTATTTGGGTGGCTGCCAGACACTGGCACAGTAATGCGAGAGATAGTCCCATCTGTCCTGCGGATTGGCTGACATCTCTGCCTGCTTCAGTCCTCGAGGTCTAAGTAAATGTAGTAGGCCCTCTACACAGAGCCCCTCTCGACTCGACCGACCTCTCACCGGCATTGAGCGCCTCCCATCTGTCTGTCCCTCTGATCCAGCGCGGAAATATGTGGGCACTCTATGGCGAAGTGTCCCGGATGTCTGCACTTAAAGCAACTATTTGTGCCCAATCTACACTCACCATAATGGTTATTCCCGCATTGAGCACACTCTGGCTTTAGACCTTTGGAGCTACACATGCGTGGCCTCAGCCGAACTGCAGTTGGGCGTGCCCCCGCGGCCGGGCTGCTGCCCGCCGGTCCATTGTGTCTTTCCCTCTTGAACTGCTACCGGAACCTCCACGAACCCGTCGACCCACTCCGTTTACGTCGCCCGGTAGTAGCACAGGATTTCAACCCATGCTCCTCTTAACCCTAGCTGCATCTACTGCACGCGTGCGTATGTGGGGCATCGGCGCTCTTTGTGGTCCTGTCATTTGGATAAGACTACAATAAACCTCTTGGTCTTAAACTTAAATCATCACGGTAAATGGAACATGTCGACGAGCTCGGAAAAACTCCGCTCGCCAATGCATCACGGAGAGCATACCTCCGGCCCTAAAGAACTCCTCGACCTTCGCATCATGGCCCGTTTGGAAAAACTATCTGTAAACTCTTCCTTAAAGCGTGCCCGGGGCGCTCCTCTGGCGTCCTCCTCTGTTGCCCTCCACCACTCCTAACGCTCTATCCACAGTAGGAGAAAGGCGAGAAAAAGTGACCATCTGCTCATCGTACCTTTGCATCTTTGGTAGACAGCTCATTTCCCTCTAACCATGGCCGAAGCCTTTCAGGGTCTCCCCGATCCATCATAGTTAGTGCCCACAGCTTTTGCCCTCTCTATAGAGCTCTGGCTCTCGGGGCATCGTAATGCGATGGTAAAAAGTGACCATCTACTTTAAAGGTGTCTGTCCTCCGCGACCTCGGAAGCCCGGTGGCGGCTGTACGTGGTGGCTCACGAGAGGCATAGGTGTTTGCCGCTTTTCTATATAGACTAAAACCCCTCAATTACCATAGCTACAAGAGCCTTACAATTCTCTTGTATCCCGTCACTTTTGGATAAGTTTGCTTGATAAAATTATTTTTCTCTTGATATTCATGATTTAAATAGGGTCAAGTCTATGACCTTGCAAGTGCACAAAGTCATACAAAGTAGTAAAATCGAATGTAAGTCAGTATCATTCCCACCGAGAGATTGATAGCGGAGTACGGATCAACTACCCCGACTCTTGGAAATTCCATACTATTGGGACTCAAAACTATATCACCCGAAATATACCTAGCAGTTTTTCGGACTTGTTTAGGAGTATATTAAAAAGCCCCACAAATAGGTACTCGAAATAAAATAAGAGACCCGGAATTAATAATAAAGCCAAGGGTAAATATGTAATTTACCACTTGAGGACCCAAAGGTAATAAAGCCAAAAGATGGAATGCCAAAAATAGAAATTTAATAAGTTAGAGTGCAAATGGAAGAGAAATGGGGGACCAAAATGCAATTATGGAAATTTAAAGTAAAAATGGATTTTTACTTGGCCAAACATGGCCTTAACAAAACATGAATTTAAAGACCAAATTGGTCTCAATTTGGGAGAGAGAGGCAGTGGAGAAAGAAGGAGAAGAGAAGGAGAAGAAGAAGAAGAGGAAGAGGAAGAGGAAGGAAGGAGATCAAGCAAGCCAAGATCAAGAGGTATGGAATTAACCTTGGTTATGGATCATATGAATTTTGTATGGAATTCTAGAAAAGTTTATGAGTTCCAAACCTAGGGTTTTAGGAGTTTTCATCTTAACCCCGAATTATGGGAAATGAGTTGGTAAAACCCATTATGACCTGAATTGTTAGAGAATCCTTCCTTTTATGATGTATTCATAGTTTAAATGAAAGTAATTGAGTTAGGGTTTAGAGCAAACCCTAACTAATCATCATATTTGGTTTGAGTATGGGTCATAACCCATATTAGAGTTGTTTGGGAGAAATTCATAGAAAGATTTGTGAGTAAGATAAGTATTGAAGAGGTGAATAGAAAGAGATTACAAGATGCATAGGGAAATGGTTTTGAGGTGTAAGATAAGAAGTATATGAAGTTAGATTGGGGATCAAAAATATGGAAAAGGAGAAAAATACGTTACAGTTTGGGTCATGTGTACCGGTACACACCTTGAATGTGTACCAGTACCCTTCAGGCCAAAGTGTCTGGAAATTTACGCTTTAGGGAATTAATACCGAGTACACATAACTATGTTCCCAGTTTCGACCAATTTTTGTATTTTGGCCATAACTTTCTCATTTCTTATCTGATTTGAGTGATTCAAGTGGCCAATTAAAATAAACTTCAAGGAGAACCAAACCTAAAGAAATAAATATTGTCAAATTATGACTCTAAGTGGCCCAAGAATTCACTCGAAGTGGGGCCATGTGCAAACCAAATTCTGGTTTCAGTTTGAACATAGAGTAGTCCGGGTTATTTCGGACGTATCTTGAGTTTCGCTACTCCGAATTGGGTGATTCCAGTTGGAATAGAACCCTTAGAACCTTAACTTTAAAAGAGTACGAAGAGATAGTGTCAAATAAGAAGTTAAGACCCCGGAAAAATAACTAATACAAACTGTCCCTAGAAAAATCGGTAAAATGACTAGTTGGCATGGAAATGCCATAACTTTATTTTGGATGATCCGATTGGATTGATTCCAATTCCTAAGTAAAATAGATTCATAGAGGAATAAGAATATATGAATGAGGTGTGAGTTCATAGACCTCATACTTTTTAAGTATATGAAGTGCTAGATGTAATAGGCATGAAACAAGGAAAACATAGAAAATGCAATATGTATAGATGTGTTCATGAATATGAATATAGGATTATATGATAGATATACTTAAATGAATAGATAGAACATGCTAAGAACAAATGATAGGAATACGTAAATGATATGAGTATATGATAGACATACAAAAAGGAATAAGATGGAACACGCTAGGAACACATGATAGAAAGGCATAAATGATAAGAGCAGTATGATCAAGCAAAAAGATAATGAAAGCATAGGAATGAGAACATGTACATAAATGATAGGTACATATATGAGAGTGTGAATGAGTAAAAGAAAGCCTACATGATAGGAATATAGAAAGTACAAGAATAAGCTAAAACATGATAGAAATGTATAAATGATATAAAAAGAGATATAGAATATAGAAAATTTGTATATGAATATATGAATACAAGAGTGCATAGATGCATTCATAACATTATATGATAGACAAAACTAGAAATGATAGAAAAGATATGAATATATGTAGTATAGAAAAATATGAGAACCATAATGTGAAACTCACGGATAGCGAGCGAATCGATTAGTAATGATAGTATATATTGCATAGCGATTATGATAACAATAGTTATTCATGCTTGCGGTATATATGCGAGAGAAAGCGTAATAAGGCCCGATTATGCGCTTAGAGCACGGTAGAGAGGGATGAATGAAGGCGTGCCTGCCAGGGAGATCACGATTCTTCTTGACATATTCATGAAGCGGATATCGAGGCCCGTTTGGGTCGATGACATAGATCCGTTTGGATCGGGTGGCCGTAAGGAGTCACCACAATAGGCCGAAATCAACTGTCTCGTGCGGTGATAGTACCCTTCCAGTTACACATGAGCGAGAAATCTTTGTCTCGATGCAGGTGATAGTACCTTCGGGTACACATAGACGAGAAATCAGCGTCTGCGATCTGATAGTACCTTCGGGTACACATAGACGAGATCAGCATCTAAATGCAATTGATAGTACCTTTAGGTACACATAGTTATTTCCCGTATCCGCTCCTAAGGTATTCACAAACATGAAACCTAACAGGAAAGGATATGTATAAAATATATGACATGATATGAGAAGCATAGCATTGCTATGTGATGAAAGTACAGACAGTTATAAGAACAAGAAGTACAGTATAACTTGATATGAAAACAAGTATACAAACACACGAAAAGTACAGAAAGTATACAAAAGAACAAAGTATAGGATAGATAGAATAAGAATGTACAAATGTATATGAAGTATAGGAATAGAATGAGGATAACCGAGGATATGAAAAGTACAAGATATGAGCATATAACAGGAAAGTATACGATAGTACAAGTATGAAAGTGAAAAATGCAATAAATCATAGAACCAAAAGATGAAAAAGACATAGACTAGAGATATGATAAGTATAGGAATAAGTAAAGTACTTGAAATAGGAATACAGAAAAAGTATAAGTAAAGGATATGCCAAATACTTAGAAAATGTAATAGAAAAAGTTTGACATGAAATAGGAATATAAAATGATAAGGAATTTAAGTTATAGAAATATGTTTAGATATATATAATGCATATGTATAAGCTTGTGACGATCGTATTGGTGGTTGTCACCTTATGTTCGCTGGCGTAAAGCTTGCTTGCGGGTGTTCAATCAGGTGTAGAATACGGGAGAAGAGGAAACCCAGTGCAGAGTGGAGTCCACATCATCAACAGGTGGGGTCAACACATCAATAGAGGGTCCATTGGAAGATTTTGGTATAATGTATAAAGTCTTTTGTTTCTTTTTGAAAGCGATGTAAATGTTAAACACTATTAAATATGAAACTTGTATATGTATTTTGTATCCTTTGTGTGAGAATATAAAAAGTTGTAGTCACAAGTTAATGGTTATAGTTAAGCGATCACGAGCTGATTGGGCATCACAATTTAGTGAGCATCCCGGATCCGGTTCGGACTCGCTAATCGGGTCGGATCGGAGAAAGGGTGTGACAAAAACTCATGGTGAAAATTTTATCTAAACAACGAAAATAAAAAAAAATCCCATACTAATGAATATGTTCACATTAACTAAAACAAAAGCAAATGAATAAAAATAAATTGTATACAAAAGAATGGATTAGATAGAGTTTCACGCGAAAGCGAAAACCATCATTGAAATACAATGGAGCATTGATTCGGCCACTAAATCCATTTATACATTATATTTATGGATCTAATTTTTGTCCAAGATTTCCTAATTATTAGAATTGGATTTCTCCATATTCACTGATTGGATATCCTTGCGTCTTTAGAAGTCAAGATCAAACCAGCTACCTGTATTCCAGATTCTCTTGCAAGATCTGGGTATTTTTCTTTCTCAATACTTCATACCCATTTCCTGTTGACAGCAGAACTTTTACTTTACCTTCTCAGGTTTTTAGCAAAGTTTCTACTACTTAACTGGTGGCTCAACCTCCAGATCTATGGGTTTATCCCTTTCCCTTGATTAGATCTAAGCTAACACGGGGATTGGAACTTACCTTAGATTTAGGTGAACTCTCTGATTATTTATATTTATTCATGCCCCTCCCGAGCTTCAATTGCTGAGCGAATGGGGATTTATCAAAATAAACTCTCGGAAACTTAGCGGGTTGGTCAATGGTAGTCGAGACATGCCCAGAAAAGAATGCTCTCGACTCTCAGAATCTCGGAGTCTACGTAATCCGCCGCGAGGAGGGCATCACGGATATGGTAAGATACATTCCCTCAAGCTGGTACTAGGTACTACAATTGGGAACTTATCCATTAAAAAACGACACCCGATTAAGTAAGCCGAACCCAAATTAATTCTCCATAATTGTGCGGGAAAAATTGTAACTAAGTAAATCAAATCGGTGAGCTACGTTACGATTCTTGCATTCTTGGTGAGAAATGGAGTGTAGATCCGCATACATTGCTATGGTGCACAAATAAGGCGAGAAAAAATGAATTCGAGAAATTTGTCTAAGTTTTTCATAAATTTTTCGATTAGTAATACTTAAGAAAAATAATAAAATTAAAAATCCAGCTCTACTCGTCTCTGTACAGTTCGCAGATTCAAAACCAAAAAATTAAACTAAAAAAACTAAAAATCTACGCTAAAATATACATTGAGTTCCTCTTCTTTTCCCTTTTATGGGTAGTGAAGAAGGAAAGCGCTATATTCTAAAGCTATCTATTTATCTTGGAAAGAATGCATGAATCCACGAAAATGCTCCAGGTGGAAATCAAAAAAAAAAAGCCCAGCTCACTGTCCTATGTCGCGACCTCAAATTGATGTCGCGACATGGATTTCTCTTGATGGCTCATAATCAGTCGCGACCTCTTTTTTTAAGTTGCGACCAGTTTGTCTTGCAAATGCCTTGATCAGTGGTTGCGACATCGAAGTGATGTCGCGGCATCTTTTGTTCAGTGTTCCTTCAGTGTTGATGTCGCGACCTCAGTTACATGTCGCGACATCGACATCTTCCTATTCTCGGCCACGAGTTGCGACCCGCGTTATTTTTGGCGTTCGCGACCGCTGCTATTTGTATGGCGACTTCATGTTGTGCCTTTGATTCCTTAGTCATGATTGTGTTGGTGGTCTTCTTACCTTCCCATATCTTACCGTTGGTGTCGCGACCTCACTTTACTCTGCTCGGCTCTTCTTCGGGTTCAGGCCTCGGTAATTAATTGTGGTATCATTTACGATCTTTGATTTGTAATAGGTGTAGTTCCGTTCTTTGGCAAGTGCTTCTATTTGGCTACAGGTTGCGACCTCCTTTGACTATTTTTTGTTGCTTTGAATCTTCTGTTTTTATGTCGCGACACCAGAGTGATGTCGCGACATGAAATGGGGCCTTGTGTTTAAAAAAATAGTTACAACCTCTTTCTTTTGTAAAGACTTCTCTTGTGGCTTCATAGACGGATCATTGTCGCGACCTCAAAGTGGTGTCGCAACATCATTCATATCCTTTTGGTGTCGCGACATCAAAGTGATGTCGCGACATGAATTTCTTCATTTGATTGTTTCCTCTAGTCTCGACCACGTCTTCTTTGTCACAACCTTCTTCTTCAAGTCACGACTTCACTTGTTCAGTACTACATTTCTTCTTGAAAGTAGAATTTGTTGATGTCGTGACTTGGAATAATTCAACACTTGAGCATTCCTATATGAAGACTCAAATTACCGATTGACCTTAATTACCCTTTGGGCATTTCTTCGATTTTGCTAAGATTTGAACTACTGCTGTATTTTCCTGCAAAAATGAAATTTTAATCAATTATCCCTTTCTGCCGAAACAAATCAGCATTTATCTCTTAATAAACTCGAGAAAAATGGATTAAAAAACCTAATGAGTTTTAGACTCATCAAATTCCCCCAAGCAGAATTTTGCTTGTCCCCGAGCAAGAAGAAAAGAATTGTTTGTCCTCAAACAAATAATGAAAATTTTTAAGAACATTTTCTCGATTCATACCACAATCTTTCTCATTCCACCCGATCCGAATCAAGAGATACCAACATTATTTTAAATTTCACTTTGATTCAAGAATAAGACATGGTATACTTCTATCACAAATTTCTTGATGAACTAATGTATTTAAATGTATTTTGGTCTAACAAGTCCTCCGTTCTATGTGTGCAGGTCTTCAATCCTTTCATCTTCAGCGTTGAATTTAGTTAATTGAGTTTTCGACCGCTTGTCTAAGTCCCATAGGCTTGTTTTTCATATTGATCTCCACTATCAGGTAAATTCAGCCTTCAAAATCAATGAGGTCTTTCTGTGCTTCTGTAATGTTGGGCTTAGGTAATTGGGTAGATAATGCAAAATTTTAAGTTGTAAATCACCCGCTTCCACCTTTCTCTATACTTCGTTGCCTCTAATCCACCCTTTTTCTTCTGTGTTCTTGCTGATTCTCACTAATCTTAGCCCCGATTCATCTTCATGTTGAATTCCTTTTAGGGAATTTCTACCTATATGTGGTCTTGTTCAAAGCCATTCCTTTGTTTCTTAAACTCTTTTCTTTTGTTTCTAAGATCGAATAGTGCAAATGTTTTGTCTTTAGGCTTTCTATTACTCTTAGAGAACTTTGGGCTAGCAACTCCCATACCAGTTGGTATTAGGGTACTAGGTGTTAAAACACCCCTACGAGCTTAATTGTTCAAGGGAAATAGGCCACAAGACAAAACTTTTTCCCTTTTTTCACTAATTTTCTGCTTCTTTATTTCTTCACCTCCTTCATTGTCAAAATTTGAAAATATTTTTCCCCCAAACTTGTTTCTTCCTTTATACTAAACTTTTCGAAATGGAACTGGATAATTTTGGGCTCTTTTGTCGTAAGTTTATTGCAAGGAAGGGAATTTGATTTTCACTTGTCGCTTTTAATAAGAAATAAGTTTCTATTTTGGCTCAAATCAAGGAACTAGAGAATATGCTTAAGCATATATTGAGGGTAGGCTTAGAAAAGCTCAATGCAAGGATAAGCGTCACATCATTTCTTGTTGGTTGTTGTCACCTAAATTGCGCCTCAATCCAAGTAATCTAACAAGTTCTAGGACTATGACTCTTAATCCTGAATTTCCCAGAAGATGTTCCTAATTCCTGACAAAGTTTCATAAGTTTTGTTGACCAAGGTGTATTATTTCTTCAAGACTTGTATTTATTTATTGTCTACTTACATTATTTCATCCAAGTATTTTGTTCCATCAGCAATAACCAATTTTCCCATTTTTGCAAATTAAACTGAATTTAAACAATGCAGGCTATACTCATAATTTCCAGTTTAATCATTCACGCCCTGATTCTTTCTGAATTTCTGTTCTTGAGAAAGAACATAATTATTTATTTGATTCTTGCACAGAAAAGAAAATGACACAGAAACCAAATTTCATAGATCATGAACAATCAATTTGTAAGTCAACAGGAATTTTATTCAAATATCAAAACATTTCGATATTGTACAATCTGCTTTCTTTACAAATAAGACTGAAACTAATTTCGAGAAAAACTCTCAGCTGCTTAATCTAAAACCACATATCTTCCCGCGAAGGTTGCGGCTTACGCGAATTTTGTTCACGGACCTTGAGGCTCACTCGAGAGTGATTCGATGAACAAAGTTTGAAGCGAGAGACTCTGTTCCTTTTTCTTTGGGGCTTCTCACGGTTGATAGGTTCTAATTAACCCTTCTTCCAATTCCCTTCCATCAGCCCTCTCTTGATTACACAGCGTTTTATGGAATAAAGAATGGAATTGGTTTGTTTTAGGCTCCATTCATTCCGCAAACTCTGTGTTCGCAACCTTGGAGCTCTTCTTTTCTCTCATTCTTCCTTTTCTCCATTCTCTTCGTTTATTTTTCCTTTGTTCTCCCATCCTTTTATAGTGATTTGCGTCTCTTGGGAATTACAAGGACATTTATTCTTTCTTTAAATTTTCGATGAATGAATTGACTGAGGCTTCTCGAATTCTTGCTCTTTTGATATTTCCAACGGAGGTTTTTGGGCCTTTGGTGAGAATATTGATCGTTTTTCTTGAATTTATTAAATCCTGTTTGATTATTCTCCTCGAAACTGAGCATGCTAAACCGATTTGTTTAATCAAGAAATTGATTTATGTTTCTGCATTAATAACTATTTATTTCAAAGATTCTGAATGAATGAGGTATAACTGAAAGGTTGAGGTGAATTGTAGTCTAATGGAATTTGAAGTGTAATGACCAGTTGGGTTAAATGTCATGAATGACACTATAGGAGTCGCGACATTAAATATTTAGCCTCTAAATTTATAGTTTTCAATGAATTTAATTTCTCCTTCTTTGGGATGCCTAAAATGAGGTTTAAACCCCGAAGCTTTTATTGATTTTTGGATAGTTCTAGTCGCGACTTGAAATTTTTTGTTGTGACTGAAATGTGTCCACGACTTCAAAATTTTACATTTGAGACAAAAGTGGTCTGACAGGGGAAAATGGTGTTGCAACATAAGTATTATTTCCCTTCTTTATTTCGTTCGTGACCTCGATTTCATTATTTTGACTTTCTTGCCACTTTATTTTCACATCGGTATTCTTGGTTGCAACTTTTTGGATTCTTGTTGCGAGCTAAAACATAAACCTCCAATTCCGCAGCCAATTTCAATTTATTAAATTCCAATCAAAGCAACTACAACTCAACTCATCTTCATCATGCAAAAAATTCAACTTCCACTATGCAACACATTTAAAAATTAAGCACCAAAACAAGATAAAAATTCCCCCAGAACTTTCGATCATGCTATACAGACAAATTTTAAATCAAATAAAGAAGAAGGAAGATCACTTTTTGGTCTCTTATGCGATTGAAGTTTGATTCTGGAATCTCTCCTTTTGCACAATCTTCATTGTCGTGTAAAACTAAAATAAAATCTTTACCTACTCTTCAATCAATAATGAATAAAATCAAATTAAGCTATTAGAAATTTAAACACATAAATTTTTAAACTATAACAAGAAAATTGAAAATCAAACTGGTGTGGATTGCCTTCCACAAAGTTGCTTAATTTTTAGTCTTTAGCTGAACTTTCTGCTGCCATTGTTCTGTTTCTTCAATTTCCTTTGTTCAGAACGAAGAGTTATTCTTCCAATTGCTTTCTCCTGAGGTATTGCTTTAATCTCTGACCATTAACTTTGAACTCCTCATGATTTCTGGTTCTAAGTGTCATTGCCCGTATGCTTGATACCCTTTATCAAATGGTCCACTCCATTTAGTTTAGCTTTCTGGAAAGAGTCTTAGTGCGGAGTTGAATAACGGGCGATCTCTTGCGCTTGAATTCCACCATAAATTAGTTGATCATGCCATTTTTTGTTTTTTGTCCTTGTAGATTACGGCACTATCATAGGCTTCATTCCTCAACTCTTCAATTATTAAATGGAGTAGCCTCTCTTCATGCGACTTTAAAATCAAAATTAAGCTTCTTGATGGCCCGCATAGCTTTATATTTACAGCTCGAGGTAGGTAATGAGGTTTTTCAAAATGATACGTATGGGGACATTCGATGGGAGTTTAAAGAGCGATTCACGCTATGCCTATAGTGCATCATCAAGCTTCAAAGACCAATCTCTTATCTTTGGAACTTCTGAGTCTTTAAATTTTCTTTATTCACTGTTGGAAATTTCGGCTTGCGAATTTTTTTTTTAGGATGATAAGCGAGATCATAATGTGTTTGATACCATATCTGCTTTCGTAGGTTTGTCGAACCTTATTGCAAAATGGCTCCCTCCATCACTAATTATAGTTCTGGGTGTCCCAAATCTCTGCTGAGAATATTTCTTTGTAAAATCCCACAAGCGTATTGGCATCATTCTTTGGGCTGTTTCTTGCTACGAATTTGATATAATCCACGGTAGAGTATGTATATATTTCCAAATGAAACTGGAAAAGGCCCCATAAAATCAATTCCCCATACATCGAACAATTGCACTACCAGGATACCTTGCAAGGGCATCTCATGCCTTTTGCTGATATTTCCCATTCTTTGGCATTGATCACATAACTTCACCCATTCAAAACAGTCCTTAAAATGATAGGCCCGGTAAAATCCACGGCCCAGGAGAATTTTGTGAGTTGTTTTATCTCCTTCAAATGTCCTCCATATGGTGATGCATGACATTCTTGTAAAATCTTGCTTTGCTCACCTTCTGGTACACATCTCCATATAATCGGATGAAACTCCTTTTTTAAATAATGGGTCGTCGGATGTATTTTCTTTGTCGGAGTCCTTAGCTTTTTCTCTGACTGGTAAATTTGAATTACGGTGGCATAATTCTACCAGCTAAAAAGTTCCTGTCGACATACCCGAGAACAGTTGGGTGACAAGCGGAATAAGCGCTCATCACCGGAAAATTTTACGCTATTTCTGCTTCCTTGCTCTTGTACGGTGGATTTCTCTACTCTTGACAGAGTGATCGGCTATCACATTGTCACTTCCTTCTTGTCTTTTATTTCTAAATCAAATTCCTGCAATAATAGTACCCATCTGATCAATCTTGGCTTTGCTTCTTTCTTTGCCATTAGATATTTAATTGTTGCATGATCAGTGTGTATAACAACATGGGATCCCAAAATGTATGACCTAAATTTTTCACATGCAAATACTATTGCCAGCATCTCCTTTTCGATGGTAAGTAATTTTTGCTTGAGCTTCATTAAGGTTTTGCTAGCATAGTAGATGGCCTTGAACACTTTTCATCTTTACGTCCTAATACGGCTCCCATTGCAAAATCACGGCATCAGCGTGATTTCAAATTCTCTGTTCCAATCACGGTTTTGCCCGTGATGGGAGCTTGACTAGTCTGGATTTGATTTCTTCAAGCGGCTACGGCAGGATTCATAAAAATAGAACTTAGTATCTTTTTCCGACCAATCGCATAGTGGTCCTAGCAATTTTGAGAAATCTTTGATAAATCTTCTATATAAATCCGGCATATCTTTAGAAACTTCTAATTCCTTGACTATAGTGGGTGGCATTAAGATTTCTTATAATTGAAACTTTTCTGGTCTACACCTCGGAAGAGCCCTCGCTGCGAGAAATCATGTGCCCCAAGACAATTCATACCTTCAACATAAATGGCATTTCTCTAATTCGGTTAGATTCTTGTCTTTGCACCTTTGAAGTCTTGTCCCAGTTATGCGACCTTTGTTCATTGGATCCATACCTTTGTAAATCATCCATGAAGATCTCCGCCTTCATACGCTAGGTCGGAAAATATAGACATCATGCATCTTTGGAAGGTACCGGAGCATTACACAAACGAATGGCATTCTCTAAAGAAAAAGTACCAAATGGTCATGTAAAAGTGGTTTCTCGATCTTCGGTCTGATAGCAATTTGGTTATATCGAGTATCCATCGAAAACAAAAATGAGGTGTCACGCCCAGCTATCGAGCGTTTGATGATCGACGGCGGGAAGTATGAGCGAAGAGAGAGAAGATCCTCCTTTTTGGTTGCGGTATTCAATTTTTACGTAGTCAATGCATACCCTCCATCACATCCACCGGTTCTTGTAGAATCGAGTTCATTTCATTTCGATCACAGTCAATCCATAGGAACCACATGTCTTGGGGCTTACCCAGAACTATACGATATAGCATATATAAAACCTGCATTTAACCATTTGAACTTCTTTAAATGACTACTTTATCCTTTGGGTTCGACCTCCTTTGATGCTTTCGATAAAGTTTTACATTATCCTCCGTCAATATTTTGTGCATGCAAATGGAGGGGCTGATACCATGGATCATCGATTGACGAATTGCTTCCTTGTATTTTCTCAGAATTACCAGCAACTTCTATTCTTCAGCTTCAGTCAATGCAGCTGATATGATAACTGGTTTTCTCTTTTCTGGTTCTAAAAACTCATATTTTAAATGACTGGGCAATTCTTTCAATGTTAGTCCTTCTGCACTAGTTTCTTGCTCATGAGTTTGCTGTTTCTGGTTGCTTACTTCATCTTGATTGTTTTCATTTATACTCGAGACTATTTCCTTGTTAAACAAAATTGAAGGCAGTACTTCACAATCAAGACTCTCAAGATACTGAAAATTCATCTCAATTTCATTGATAGAGTGTTGAACGATACAATCAGAATTCAATTCATCATTGAGAAGGCTATTGTTTCTTCTGACTATTCTATTTATCTGCCTCTCATCCATACTCCTATTAATATTAAAATGCCTTTGCTTCATTTCCAACCACACAGTGTCAGTTCTGCCTTTACGTATGTCTATAAGCGAAATCGATTCTTAGAAAGGTCTTCCGACGAGGAATTTGGGTATCTTATCATCACGCATGATAACAAAATCTACTAGGAAGATGAATTTCCCAACCTTGACAAGTACATCTTCAAGAATGCCTTCTGGTTGCGCCATTGATCTATCAGCCATCTGCAATGTAATTGTTGTTAGGGTAAGTTCCCCCAAATTGAGTCTACGCCTGGCTTGATAAAGGCATCGGTATACTCGCGCGGATTCACATAAAGCTTTCTTGAATTCATATTTCCCTATGGAGCAAGGAATGGTGAAACTGCCAGGGTCCTTCATCTTTGCTGGGAGCTTTTGCTGGATAATGGCACTGCACGTAGCAGTCAAGTTAACTATACCCTCCTCAGCTATCTTTCTTTTCTTTCCCAGTATCTCCTTCAGAAATTTTGCATAAAGAGGCATTTGGCTAATCACCTCTGCAAATGGGATATTTATTTCTATTTTCTTGAAAATGTCCAAGAATTTAGAAAACCGTTCTTCTCTTCTTGACTTCTGAAGTCTCTGTGGAAATGGCACTTAAGGTGTATAAGATGGTACTCCTTCGCCTTTTTAGTCATTACTTCCTTTATTTATTCGATGCATTTGTTCTTCTCTCCTTAACTGATCTCTTGCTTTTACGCCTCCAGTCTCTTCTTTTCTTTGCATCCTTTTATTCTTCCTTTCAATCCTTCCCACTTCTTAATTGAATTCCATGCGAGACTTTTGGGTTCTTAGTACTAGGGAATGTGCCCTTGCTCTGATTTGGCATCAGGGCGGTTATACTACTTGTGTCTCTAAATTTTTTAGCGAGGAACTAGCGTTCTTCTGAAACATTTGAGTATCATATTTGAAAGCTTCCAAGTCTGATAGTTTCTGTTCATGGAATTGTAATAGCCTCTTGTTGTCCCCCATGAACTGCAGCATTTGTTCTTCAAATGGTTGGGTTCTCCTCTAACTCTGATATTCATTTCTACTTTCACCTCCTTGCTGCTGCTGCTGGAACCTTGGTGGCTGCTAATATCCTTGTTGAGGATGTTGTCCCTGCCTTAGGCCTTGTAATGCCCCTCCACCATATGAGAAATTCTCATGGTTCCTCAGTGTTGGATTGTAGTGGCGTAGGCGAGGGTTAGGATTTGGCTTGGAAATGATGCTTCTTTTTGCTCGTTCATTTACTTAACCTCCTGGCTATAGAATCTTCTTCTGTTGGCACATCAGCACTTCTTCTCATAAGTTCTCTTTCCATTGCTCCTATTTCATAAGCAGTGTGCATCTTTCTCTCTTGTTTGTCCATCCTATGCATTATGGCATCCAACTTTGCCTCCATAGCTGTCATCTTGCTCAGCTCCATGACTCCTTTTCCTCTGCTATTTCCTCTTGAAAACTCAAATGGAGCTTTCATATTGCATTTTGCTAGGTCTTCTATCAGATCTCTCGCCTCTTCAGCACTTTTACGTTTGAATGCTCCACAGCATGAAGCATCGATAATGCCCTTAGATGTGTTATTTAAAGCATGATACACTATGTCCATCACAGGTCTTAGGATCTATTCCATGCATCGGGAACCTCTTGGCAATCTCTTAGATGCTTCCCGAGAAGCTACATATAGGCTCTCATCTTTCCCGCACCAATTGGAATACTATTATCTCTCTTCTTCTCTGAAGTGAGAGATGGGGAAAGAATACGCGAGTAGGCTTCTGCAGCTCTTCCCAGTATCAAGCGAGAACCATATGGTAATGATTCACTTTACCATGTAGACAACATATCTCTCCAAAGAAAATGGGGAAGAAATGTAACTTTATCACCTCTGATCTCACACCCTTTCAGCTTCAACTGTAGTCGCCATTCGAAATCTTCCGGTGCTCGTTTAGGTCTTCGATTGGAAGTGACCCGATGAAGCGATGTTCTTTGAACCATCGTAATCAAGGTTGGCTTTAATTCGAAATTATTTGCATCCATAGTAGGCTGTTTGATTGTAGAATACTCTTCCTAAATAATAGGCCTCCAGAAATCCTCCATTGTATCGAGTAATAAGGCCTTAAAACAGCATCCTTTGTTCCTATGCGGTCATGCCTCCCATCTTGCCATAAATTGCATTTTACGCTCTTTTTGTCTTTCTTAAGCTCTTGAGTGTTGTTTCCAATTCAATGTCTGCTGGAATCAAGTCAGGATCCTGTTTCCTATGCATTAAAGGTTTTCCTGAAATCAAAACACACTCAGATTAATAGGATTAGTCAAACTTAACAACTATTTTCAACATGGCTTGTTAAAGATTAGTGGCTGATGTAGCCACTTCTTGCAAAGCTATTTTTGTTCTTTTCTTAATATGTCCAAATTAGTATTTTCTTCTTTTGTCAGAATATTAATCTATTTAATTCTTTCAATCCCCGGCAATGGCGCCATAAAAACTTGTTTGTCTTTTTCTATATAGACTAAAACCCCTCAAATTAATATAGCTACAAGAGCCTTACAATTCTCTTGTATCCACGTCACTTTGGATAAGTTTGCTTGATAAAATTATTTTCTCTTGATATTCATGATTTAAAATGGTCGAGTCTATGACCTTTGCAAATTACCTGAAGTCATACAAGTATTAAAATCCCGAATGTAAAGTCAGGAACTATCCATTCCCGCGGATATTGATGGCAGTGCAGGATCAACTACGACTACTAAAATTCCATACTATTGGGACTCAAAACTCATGGTGAAAATTTTATCTAAAAAACGAAAAAAAAATAAAATCATCTTAATAAATATGTTCCTGTAACTAAAGCAAAGAAAATGAATAAAAATAAATTGTATACAAAAGAATGAATTGAATGGGTTTCTGTGGCTTGAAAGCCATCATTGAAATACAATGGGCGATTGATTCCGACACTAAATCCATTGCTTTCTACATTATGTATGGATCGATTTTTTGTCAAGATTTCCTAATTATTAGAATTGGATTTGTGAATTCGATTGGATATCCTTGCTTCTCTCGAAGTCGAGATCAAACCCGACTACACAGTAATTCGATTCTCTTCTTGAGATGCAGGTATTTTCCTTTCTCAATACTTCATACCCGACTTTCTGTTGACAATGAGAACTTTTACTTTACCTTCTCGGGTTTTAAGCGAGAGTTTCTCTTACTTAGCGGTGGCTGACCAACCGGATCTATGGGTTTATCCTTTCCATGATTAGATACAGGTAACACGGGGGATTGGAACTTACCTTAGATTTAGGTGAACTCTCACGATTATTTATATTATTAAATACACCCCTCGACTTCAATTATGAGCGAGATGGGGATTTATCAAATAAACTCTCACGGCTCAGCTGATTCGTCGTGGTGGTCGAACATACCGAGAAAGAATGCTCCTCGACTCTGGAATCTCGGGTCGTGTCCCGCGCGAGGCATCACGGATATTAGAGTAAGATACATTCCCCAACCGCAATTATACTACGATTGGGAACTTATCCATTAAAAAAGACTCTGATTAAGTAAAAACCAAACCCAAATTAATTCTCCATAATTCGCGCAGAAAGGTCAGAACTAAATGTAAATCAAATCCGGTATTTGAGTTGGCGCTCCTTCGACATCGCATTTCGCGAATTAAGAAATGGAGTAATCGATCACGCACAACCACCAGACTGCAAATAAACCGAGAAAATGAATTCCGTAAATTTGTCTAGTTTCCTTTCTATAAATTTTCAAAGCAAGAATACTACTTAAGAAAAATAATAAAAATTAAAATCCATCTCCACTCGTCCCTGCTACGCCTCAAGCAGATTCAAACCAAAAAATTAAACTAAAAACTAAAATCTACTTAAAATATACACCGTAGTCTCTCTTCTTCCCTTTTCGGGCAGCGAAGAAGGAGAAAACTCGTACCATTCTTAAAGCTATCTATTTATATCGTGATAAAGAATCGGGTCAATCCCAAAATGCCTGTGGAAATTCAAAAAAAGCCTACCACCGTCCTATGTGTGGCGAATTAATTGATGTCGCGACCTCAAATTGATGCTTCTGACATGGATTTCTCTGTGATGGCTCATATAATCGCGACTTCTTTTTAAGTTATGACCACTTTGTCTTGCAAGCCTTATCAAAGGGAAGTGCGATGCTCTTTACATCTTTGTCATGTTCCTTCGTTGTTGATGCTAAGTACCCTCGCATGTCGTGATATCACGGCCTTCCTATTCTCCTATGTACCAGTTACCACACGTGTTTTAGGTTGGCGCACTCACTTTGCCGCTTTTGTATAACGATCGTATGTTGCTTTTGATTCCTTGGTCGCACTGTGTTGGTATTTTGCCTTCATATTCAGTGCACTTTATGTCGCGACTCATAAGATGCGTCGCGAATTCCTTTGGTGATGCCGCTGACCCTTTTTCTTCCTATTTCTTTCTTCGTGTTGCAACCACGACGTTGCAAATTCAATTTCTTTCTTCCTGTTCCGTGTCGCGACATCAAGGTGGTGTCGCGACCACTCTTTCCGTCACGCTGCAGTCGCGACCCAAATGAGTGGTCGCGACATCATTGGGATCTTTGATTTGTAATGGCAGTAGTTCACTTTTCTGCAAGTGTTTATTTGGCTACAGGCTGTTTAATTCCTTTCAAATTTCTATTTTTTGTTGCACTTTGAATCTTCCTGCTTTATGTCGCGACACCCGGGAGTGGGATGTTGACTGCACTAAACACATGTACAAATTTATAACACTTATTGCCAAAAGACTATCGTTTCATCCCCGACAACGACGCCACATAAAACTGCGGTTGACTTTCTATTATATAAACCACAAATCTCCTAGGTAAAGCAATCATTTTCAATTTTGGTTTTGGCCTTAATATCCCGCAGAAGTACGTGTGCCGACAAGTAATAAAATGGATATAGGTCCGTATATCGATCCCCACAGAGATCTCAAGAATTCTAGATCAACTACCCTACCACTCAAGCTCCATACCATTTGGACTATAACATGATATTGTGATCCAAACTTAAGAAGTCAGAAATATACAAGTATTAGGAAAAAAATGAATAATCAACAAACTGGAATCTAAAAAATAAAGAATAAATGAATATACTTAAAATAAAATGGAAACCGAGAAGTAAGGCCTTTAGAGGACACATCAAGATCAATGCTATTGTGTATATCAATCTCAGAAGTTAACATTGATAAAATTGCTTGCGGTATTTGTGTTTTAAAATCATTCAAGGCTGCCAAAGGGTATACCTGGATCTCCACACTCCACAGCCTACATAATTTTCCCGATTCTTTCAAGATTTTGCACTAGATATCATTTTTAATAGGGATTTCTTAATCAAAGGGCTTTTCTTTTCGTACTTCATACCCATTTTATGACTCAGAACCTAGCTCCCAAAGTTATCTACAAGTATGATATACAACTTCCCTTGTCATTTTCCTAAATTAGAATAGATCACCCTCTCCTTGATTAGATCTCAACTAACACGTGGATTGGCTTCACTATTCGAATTGAGGTGAACTCTCCTAAATTGATAATTCATTCAACTCGTTTTTGATTTGCCAGTGAAGATGATTTATCTAAGTAAATTACAAAGCTCATTAGATCTCAATAGCAGGTTAATATACCTTCAAGGAAATGTTCATAACTCTCAGGAATGTCTTCTCTGTGTCACTCAAAGGACCCTCCTTGAAATCGAGAGTAATGAAACAAATCTAATCAGAAACCATTATCTCAGATCAAAAACATTAAACCCATAACCATAAAATAAATTCATAAACTGAAATTCACAAGCTGCTGGAAACAACTACAGGAAAGATAAATTCTGACTATAACATTCTCACTTCATAATAGTCGGTTTCTCAATTACCGACCACACACTACAACATTCCTCCTCGATCATAAGAACAACTGCACTTGAAATCGAAAGCTCTGAATCTGCAAATTTGTCCGAACTTCAAACATTCCAGGCACGGAAAAGAATGAATTCCCATTTAGCTTCTCAAGCCAAACGATAACATCCGCATCCAGAAAATAAAAACAAAAATAAAGAAAGATGAAAATGAATCTAATCTATAATTATACGAATAGGAAAAAGAAAATAAAAGAAAAGAAAAGAAAAGAAAAAATAAAATGAGTTTCTGCCACCCGTATATTTCGCTCGCTTCACTTCCCGCCTCCGACCTTCTTTTTCCTCCGGTAGCCGCTATTTATAGGGTTTCTCGCCAAATCTCATCTTAATGCATTTCTTTGTGGATTTCAAAGGATCGCCCATGTTATTGTTCAGTCGCCACCTCAAACTTTGTCGCGACATTAGTTAGTTTGGCAATTTGTTGCAAAGATTTATCGCACACCATTACATTCCTTGCGGTTTTCGAGCAGATCTTATGTCGCGATTATCAATCTCTTGCCTTAAGCATCAACTTAAGTCTTTGCAGCTTTGAATCAGTTGCTCGCTGTCGCACAATCCCTTGGTCGCGACATCACCATGTCTTTGCACTTTCAATCCACGGTTCCCCGATGTCGCGACATCATCTCAGCTAAGAATCACCCGCTGAACCGCACCGGTGGCCTCTTGGCGTCGCCACATCAACTTTGTCGACATCACTTTATGCTTTCCGTGTGCTTCAATCGGCCGCTCCGGCGTCGCTGGAGATCAATCCCTCGTCGCACATCGCCGCGTCTGGCAGCCAACCGCAGCCTCGGCGTCGCGACACGACCGTCGCGACATCACTTTATGCCTCTACAGTTTAATCACTGCCTGGCGCCATATCAATCCCTTGTCGCAAACATCGCCATGTCTTTGCAGCCTTTGAACCGGTGTCTTCTTTTATGTCGTAACATCGATCTCGCGCGTACATCACTCGTGGCGCTCGCAGTTTGAACTGCTCGCCTCGGCGTCGCGACATCAACCTTCGTCGCCGACATCAGCTCATGTTCTTGGTGTTCTTCAACTGATAGCCCCTGTTGTCATACATCGATCTTTATCGCGAAGATCAACTTAAGGAACTACAACCTTCAATCTAAGCACGCCGGCGTCTCGGAGGCTTTTCAATCAAGTTGATTTTGCGTCGGCACTACCTATTGTCGCCGTTTACGTCACTCACGCACATCAACTTAAGTCACAATACATCTCTTTTCAAACCGGTCATAGCTTCTCGGAGGCGCTCTCTCGTGTCGCTAATCTCCATCCCTTTGTCACAATATCAACCTCGTCAGACATCACGATGTTGTCCCGGCATAATTCCTTAAGTTCCTCGGTTAATCCGCCTGATCCCCGCCGCTAATTCGCATCAATTCCTTCAATTTTTCTCGATGTCACACTCGCCTGGATCAGGTGCAAGCCTAAAACCGCAACATTAGTTAACCAGCTTGCTTTCTTACTTCGCCTCGCCATTTTTCTCGCATTTACCCTTCCACCAATTGCTGCAGATTTTTCTAATGCTTTTTCTTCTTTCTTCACACTCCCCGCTAATAACAAATTGGTGAGTTTCTTCATATTTCGCACATTAATTATTCCTTTTCGTATGAAAATCAAACGTGTTTTGATTAAAATAGATGACTTTAAGCTCATCATGATGTCGTAGACATGAAATGTATTTCTCAGGCTTAAAAAAACAGTTACAACCTCTTCTTTGTAAAAGACTTCAGGGTTTCATAGACGGATCATTGTCGCGACCTCGTGCGGTGTCGCAACATCATTCATCCCGACATCAAAGTGATGTCGAAGCATGAATTTTCCATTTGATTGTTTCCTCTAGTCTCGACCTCACGCTCTTGTCTCAACCTTCTTCTCTTCAAGCCACTAATTTCACTTTGTTCAATTTTTCGCTTCTTCTTCAAAGCCGAATTTGTTGATGGTTTAATTTGGAATGGTCAAAATTGAGCATTCCTCAAGCCATGACTCAAATTCTTCAGTTGTGACCTCAATTTCGCTTTTTTAGGCTTCATTTTTCCGATTTTTCTTAAGATTTGAACTCGCCGTATTTTCCTCGCAAAATGAAATTTGAATCAATAATCCACTTTTCTGCAAACAAATCAACATTTATCTCATAATAAACTCAGAAAAATGGATTAAAAACCTAATGAGTTCTTAGACTCATCAATAGGGTCACTATGTACTGTGGGTGGAGGAACATACGCAGACTCATCAACATGTTCCTCGGGTGGTGGTTCTAATGCCTCATGAGCTCTCCTGGTGGCAGGTCGGCCTCGAGACATTTTAATGCAAATACATGCCGCCCCTAGATGGCCTCCACTACCTGCCAGTGGATGCCCCACTACAGACCCGTCCCGCTCCTTTTTCTCCTTCTCCTTCCTCTTCTTCTCTTTCTTCTTCTTCTCCCTCTTCTTTTCTCTTCTTTTCTTCCTTCTCCTCCTCTCCTATGGTTGCCTTTTAGAAATTTGAGACCAAAAATGAGTTTTGGCTTTTGTCTCCCTCTTTTTATAATATTAACTTTCCCTAATTGCAACTAAATCCTCATCTCTTTAATATTTTAAGATCAACTTATTTTATTTCTATTATGGCCCATCTCTACTTTGATTATGATTTTCATATCCTTTATGGCAATTACAATTTAGTCCTCAAACACTTTGATATTGCAAATCAACTTATTTTATTTCATTTCGCACATACTGGTCTTCAACACCATGCCCTTTTATATCCTTTTGGAATTTTCCACTTTACTCGGCACTAGTACTCTCAATTCCTGGTTCCATAAATTATGATTTCATAATTCCTCTCCAAAATACCACAAGCAGGACACTTGAGGCTCCGTACGCCCAGGCTACATACCCCGTACACCCCTCTGACCTGGCGTTACAAAATCCTCCCTCCTTAGAACATTTCGTCCTCGAAATGAATAAACTAAACTCCAAAGGAAAGGAAAGGAAAATACCTTTAGGAAAACACCGAGGGCATCGACGAAGATTCAGCCTTCAGTCTCCAAGTAGCTTCCTCTAGATGTGACTCCTCCACAATACCTTCACCGTAGAGGAATAGTCTCATATGGCAAGAACTTGCTCTCACTACCGAGGATCCGCAGACCGGCCTCCTTCTTCGTATGTCAAATCTCAGATTTCCACCGTTGCTCATTAATACATGTGTAGGTTTGGTATGTACTTCATGAGTATTAGAAACATGGAAAAACATCGTGGAATGTAATCAGGCCGATGGCAACTCCAATCGATATGCCACCTCCCAATCCTCCCAACAACTCAGATGGTCCAATATACCGTGGACTCCGGGGCTTCCATCGCTTTCCCCAAATCTTAGTACGCCCATGGGGAAACTTCTCAAACATAGCTTATCCCCTACCTCGAACTCTAGGTCCCTACGACGATTATTCACAGATAACTTTTCCTTTCGTTTGTCTTGTGCAATTTTCTACTATCCCTTATAACTTGATCTTATCACAAGTCACTTGGAAAATTTCGAATCTACACTTCCTTTCGCCTACCTGCCCCCAATGTGACCGAGTCTCGACATTTCCGTCCATAAAGAGCCTCTCCTACAGGCCATACCAATACCGGCCTCGATAATCGTTATTGTATGCAAACTCCATCGTGGTAGATGGGTGTCCCAAATTTCTCTAAACTCCATAACACATGCCCTAAGCATATCTTCTAAAGTCTCGTGATAGTCCTTCAGATCGCCATCCGTCTGTGTGGATGAAAAGTCAGACTTAAATGTAGTTCAGCTGCCAAGGCATTCTGTAAACCGGGCTACAAAACCGAGGTAAACCCGTGGATCTCTCTGTCTAAACAATGGAACCGGCGTACTCATACCGATAATCTCTCTAACGTATAATTGGGCCAACTTATCCAATGAATCACTATTCCTGATAGGTAGGAAATGGGCTGATTTCGTCAGTCTGTCTACAATCACCCATATCGTATCATGGCCACTCCGGCAACATGGAAGTCCTACCACAAAATCCATAGTGATTCTCTCCCATTTCCACTGAGGGATCACCGGGAGTGGACTCAGAATAGTCCCATAGGCTTCGACATGTTCCTGGGCTTTTACCTACCGACATGTGGAGACATCCGAGACGAACTCGTAATATCCCTCTTCGCACCCTTCCACCGCAGTGTTCCTAGTGGTATGATACACTTCTCGTGCTTCCCTGATGCATAGCATACAAAGGAATGGGCTTCTTCCATAATCTCTCCTCACATCACCTACATCCAAGACACACAACCTCCGTCCCATGACCATGACACCTCTCTCAATGACAACCTCTCAGCAATTTTAATTTACTTCTCACTATCTCAGGATCTTGAATAAGCCTCTAATCCCCGTCTATCACAGACATACATGAAATGTGGTTAACAATACCCGACCAAGCCAGCCTGTAGCCTCACACCCAAGGACCTCACCCTATGAGTCGAGGAAGATCCACGGGCCTCGGCGATATGGAACTCCACGGGTTCCTACTAAGATATCTGCTACCACGTCGCCTTCCAGATGATATTCAATGGTACATTCATATCCCTTGATTAGTCTAATCCATCTCCTTTGTCTTATGTTCGGGCCTCCTTCAAGGTAGTCAGATACCAAGCTCTTATGGATCCGTAAATCCTACAGGTGGCACTCCATAAGTAATGCCTCCATATCCGCAAGGCAAATACTATGGCCGCTAGCCTGTCGTGTGTAGGATAATTCCTGCCTCATGCTTCTTCAATTTCCTAGAAGCATATGCAATCACCTTGTCATTCCGCATTAATAACACACAACCTAAGCCTCGCTTAGAGGCATCACAATACACCGCAAAGTCGGTCTCCCGCCTGATGGAAGTGTAGTACTGAGCTTCGAGGTCAATCTCCCTTTCGCTCATCAAACTCGCGATTGCCTCCGACCATAAAAACGGTTCCTCCTTGTCAATTTAGTCAAAGGAGTGCGGCTATCTTGAAGAATCATGAACTTAAAATGCCACCTTAAACCAGGAAAACTCCCTTATCTCTGTAACTTCATTAGGAGGTTTTTCCAGATTCAATATAAGCTTAGGCCTACTGGGATCACTTTGAGACCCCTGCGAAACTATAGCCATCCAAAGAATGACATTGCCAGGCAAAATGAACACTTGCGAGTTTGGCATACTCTTGAATCATTTCTCATATTGTTTGCAGAGAACTATCCTCAGTACTCTGCATGTTCTTCTCCTTTAACTCGAATAGATCAGTATATCGTCAATAAACACGATAACAAACTGATCTAAGTAAGGCCTAGTCTTGTTCACTTGAGATCCATAAAGCGAATTTGGGGCATTCGTAAGTCAAATGGCATGACTAGAAGCTCTCAAAATGCCGTACATTGTTTTGAATCTTGTCTTGAATGAGTCGTAGGCGGTCGGCTTAAGCCGGCTCAAACCAATCTTTGATAAAAAATGTGCCATGGAATAGAAGAAGGTTTGAATGTTTTGATGATTTAGAAGTAAGAAATAAAATGTATATGTATGTCTTGTATTTGAAGGGATTGGGTTGTAGATGAGGTGCCTAATCTTGGAAATGGAAAATTTGAAGTTTAAGTGTTTTTAAATGCTTTTATCGGGTTTCATAGAATTTAGGAAAGTCAGAAAAACGGAGGAAACTCGGCGATTTTCTGAAAAATCTAAGTTTTGAAAAAAAAAAAAAAAGAATTTACCACTTTACCTGGCACTCAGTACCTCGGTCCGGGTTCCGCAAATTATGATTCCTGGGTTCCTCCAAAATACCACAGTGTGACACTTGGTGCTCGGGTATGCCCCTCTGAGTTACATGTGCATGCACTCTCGGGGCCAGGCGTTACAAAGAATTATTACCAGGGTTCGAGATTTTTGTCAAAAATCTCGTTTTTTGGGTCCATCGGATATCCATCACCCCGAAAAATGTGAAAATTTCGACTGTCTCATAATTCGATGAAATTTTTTTGGGTAATTAGATTTCACGAGACGGATCCAACGGTGAAGTCCATTTAAATCGTCAGGTATCTAGAAAAATTTGAAGCTGCAAACCATTTAGGCAATTTTACTCTTTTCTTTTCTTTGAAATTTCTAATTTTTCCGGGTTTTACAAACATGATATTGCTATAATGTGTTTTTAGAGGGTATGCTAAAATCCAACATGCTTTGGAATGTAGAAATTTTCTTACATATAAATTTTATTCTTAAATATTTAGTGAAGATATTATTTATGAGATAAGCATATATATCTTAAGGAATGTTGGATTCTTGTAACAAAAATATATTGAAAAAATTATTAAATTATTTTTGTCTATTATAAAAAATAAAGAATTAAATATTTTGCACTGTTCTTAGGAATTTGATTCCCGAAGATATAACAGTTATTTAGAGTCTGGGACGAACTTTGGAGCAGGAACAACATAGATGAATATAGATATTCCAAGTTGCAGGAGAAAGGTAGGGAAAAGCCGTATTTTGTGACATTAGGACCCGTTTGTATTTATAGGAAAAAAAATTGGTTTGAATTAATTTGAAATGTTTAAATTAATTCAAACTGAATAAAGTCGTTGAAGCGATTACAAGTCATCTAAACTTAATAGTTTAAATTTGATTTAAAAAAATAAATCCGTTGGCCAATTCTTTGCGATTTTATATTTCGACCATTCTTGTCTTGTACTTGAAATCCCCTCTTCTCAAGTCATGTACAAGCCCATAATAGGGTTTCAGTATATAAACCTAATAAAGACTCTTGTCTTTTTTCCATGTGAGACAACGCCTTTTTTGAAAACTATTGTTTACTAACACATATCATATACTCGGTATCAATAAATGTAAAGGAAAAACAATAATTCGTGAAGGAACATGAACTGGAAGTCGGAGACGTGATTTTTTTATATGATGATGAATCAATGATAATGATGATAACCTTTTTCATAATTACTGATTTCTGAACAATAGAAGTAAAGTTTCAAGAAAGGCTTGACCATACGAGAAGAAGACGTTTGCGTGCATAGTAATTCGAATCAATGGAAAGATGAATAAACAGTGTGTTCTTTCAAGTGAAACACTCTATTTAAGTTGTTGTTTTATTTATGTGATGTTGCTACTTATTGTGTTATAATTTTGTGCTAAAATCCAACTTACTTTTGGAATGTAAATTTTCTCACATTTAATTTTATTCTTAAATATTTAAGTAATACCTTCTTTTGGAAGATATTATTTGAGATAAGCATACCTCATCTTAAGAATCTTTGGATTCTTGAAAACTTCAAAAATAAATAAAAATATATTGAAAAAATTATTAAATTATTTTTGTCTATTATAAAAATAAAGAATTAAATATTTTGAACATTACTTTTTTATAGTTGGTTTTGTGGCTTTATATATATATATATATATATATATATATATATATATATATATATATATATATATATATATAAAATTCTAAAAACAAAGATGTTGGTTGGTAAATATTTATGCTATATTACAAATTTAACCATGTCGATTTATTTATTAATAAATACGATATAGTTAATTGAAAAAATGGTTAATAGAAAAATTGGTTAGCCATGTTGATGGTTTAGGTTTTGAATTGTAAATAACAAGCTGGCCCGATGATTGGTTTAATTTTAGCCACGTGGTTAGGTTAACCGAACCATACCCACTCCTACTTTTAAGCATTTAAAATTACTTGTACTAAATCTTTTATCTTTATAATCTTTTACTTGATAAATCTTAAGGTAGTGATTTTGGGCATCTTAGGTCTTTGATTTGATTTGATTTAATTCATGGTGTAAATTTAGAGAACAAATTGTCTATATTTTATAATATCTAAATAAAACAAAAAACACGTTAAGCCTTTCATATTTAAAATTTAAAAAAAAAAAAAAGATCGAGGACGTGATTCCACCCGTGTCTAATCTTTTCCTCTTTGAGTCTATCTCGTCCCTTCACCTCTGTTTCTCATAATCTAAATAGAGCTCCTTATGGATAAAACTTCGAATATTTTCACAAAAAACAAATCTTGATATCATTTAGAGGAAAAACCACTCTCGAGGAAGACCATAAACTTTTTTAGGCCTTTGATAAGGGGAAAAATTTTACTTAATATTACATTATAATGGATTCTTTTTTTAAATTTTTATAAGTTCACAATAAAGATAATTGATATTTTTTAAAGTGCATTGTTTGCCGTTCTCTCCATTTTGCCTTTTAATGTCACATCACGTTAACTGAAATTTGAAAAAGCGAAGCGAAACCTTAAATAAACCAAATCAAAATGTATGTTTCTTTTTCCTTTTTATTTTGAAGTAATGGGCAAAACTAAATATATAAGAAATATGAGGCCCATGGCCCTAAGAAAAATAAGTCCCCGAAACCAATACAAGCCACTGCTTTGTCCCATGTGAGAAGAGATAAAGCGAAGGGATCTGAGGCAGAAAATGGAAGTTCTTTGCCTTGTCACGGATGAAATTTGTCGTCATGTTGGACATGAAGGAGATACTAGAGAGCGAGTGGAGCGGGAAGAAGGTCGATTGAAATTCGCGAGTCGGTGAAAAGATTCATAAGGAATTTGGGAGGCGATTTAGATGGCCATGGGTTGCTTTAGAAGTTAGAGAACCACTGCATTACATGTTGGGAGGAAACTCTCACCAGGTGTGATTCGTATATGGGAGGCGGTGTGATGTTCGGGTTTAGGAAGCTGAATACGATGTAATGATGTTGGACCTCTGTGACCGGGCGTTGAAACCCGTTTATTAGTGCGAAGTGAAAGTCCAAAATTTCTCCCAATAATTTTTAATTCAAGTCCAAAATCATATATATTCTCAGCATGTGCTTTGGATCTTCGGCACAATTTTGAAGTTTGGGATCCGGTAACGAGGGAAGCGTCTTCTCCACTCAGTGAGGTACGCCTTTATAAAAATTTCCGTCCTCAGCGAAGGGAATTGTTACATTCGTGGACGAATACTGAAAGGTATTTTAAACGTTGATAGCCAGTTTGGGGTTTCTGACGATCAAAATCAAATGGATCTATTCTAGTGATTTGAGGATTTAAATAGGTTGTAAGTCTTTGGCTCACGGATCTGACGGCGTTTATCGGCGTTATGTTGGTGATGGAACTGCCAGTTAATCTACTTGAACCTTGCTTCTCCAGACCTATCCTTGGTATAAAAGTTATGGGAGCTCTTAATGTTGAATACCACGTGATGCGATATGAGTCTTATTACTGATTCTAAGCAGGACGAAGTGCAAGTCACAGGACCTAGATATACATGCATTAGTGCCTTTAGCCGTGACTATAGAAAACAAAATAGGAAATTGTGTTGATGTGCTTAGGGTGAACAAGATGCATCTGCTTGTTCATCGAGAGACTGTTGGAAGGCCACATATGGGTTAGGGAGGAAGTTGGCCTCGTCACTTCGCTTAGGAAACAAGTATAGATTCAATTTTTCATAAACTTGAGGCCTAAAAATTCTTCCTTTAAAACGACAGGCCTTTATGTGATTTCCTTCAATCTCTCTCTCTCTCTCTCTCTCTCTACCTTTCTAAAAATGTTATTTATTTTGCTTTTTGTAAGATTTTATGGTTGTGATGCATGTTCCATTACTATTTGAAGAGTCAGGACTTGATTTATACTTATTCCATTCTGGTATGTTGTAGTTAAAGCTCCTCTCTTGGAGTGGGGTATAAAATTCATGAACACGAAGTGTAAGTTGTAGACATATAAAAATCTTTAACTGATATTGTAGTTAAAGCCTCATCTTGGAGTGAGGTCTGGATTTATGAACACGAAGTGTAAGTTTAGCCAAAGACATATAAAATGTTTAACCCAAAAGTAGATCTCTTTAACCTCCTTCATAAATAACATATTCTTTTGGTTAGGGATAATTTCTTCCCTTGAATGACTAGAAAGGAAATTCTTAACCTTATTGATTCCTGATCGTGGAAGATTTATAGAAACAGAGGAACCCACCCTCCTCCCCTAAAGGCTCCACATGCTCACCACGAGCCTCCTTATTTCTTTGTTAGAGAAAACAAAGAGAAAAAACACAATAAGGCTCCTTCGCACACAAATGTCCTTCAGCACCCTCCTTGGTGATTTATCTTCCCTTGAATGATAGAAAAAATTATGAACCTCCTCCCATTCCCAATCTTTGAAAGATCTAGAGAAATGAGGGAACCATCCCCCTCCCCCATTGAAGACTCCTAAATATCTACCACACATTTCTTATTGCTAGAGCAAGCCAAAGGAAAAACTATAGTAGAAACCTCTTGCGGATGTCCTTCGATAGCCTTTACTCCTTTTCTCAGGTGGGTGGACTGCTAATAGGAAGAATAATTTTTGCACCTTCTCCTTTATTGTGATGTGTTTTGTTAAGGGGTGAGGTATTTTCCTTTAATACTTTGTATGTCATTTATTTTAGCATCTTACCATTAAAAAACAAAAAAATCACACCTTCCTTCCATTCCCTACTAAGCCCCATTGTGAGCTAAGCTTCCATCGATCACGAAGAAGTAAGGGAAAAGATGAACCACCGCCTCGAACCTAAGAGTTTTGAGGCGAAACTAAAAAGGGATTGATCGACTTACAGAGAAATAGACCAATTCGATCAACACCCACTTGCTTCAAAACTTCTCTTTAGTCATCATCACATTCAACAAAAAATCTCAGTCTAGGTGGTCATACTCAGTTTCAAGCTTTCATAATATATCTACTTGTCTTCCTCCCCATGAGGCATCGATAGCCTCATTTGCAATGGGCGGGCGGTTTAGACCTCTGACGCCACTGTCCCACCCTTCTATGTTTATTAGCAAAAACCTTTGAAAATTTGTTCAAACCACCCACCGGACTAATGGGTCTAAAATCACTGAGTCCGCTCCCTTCCAGTTTTGAATCAACACAGCGTGGGTTGATACCATACGATAAACCTTTCTTGCTCATAAAATTTATTGAAAAACCCATAACCTCCTCCTTTACAAGTCCAACTAAAGCGCCACAAAGCAATAGGAACCTGGCCCCGGGCTAAAGTTTTGTCCCCGGCTAAATCTAGCCTCAAACACTTCTTCCACGTTGACGTTGAAGACGTCTTAGAACCAATAGCTTCCCCAGGCTTTGCTCCAAGCCGGGCTTGATAATTTGAACATACATCCATAAAGTTAGAAACCGTGATGGAATGCTTCAACAACTCCCCTCACCCAATAATATTCTCTTCTGTACATTACTAGTCTCATTAGCCTATAAAAAAATAAAAACAAAAACCATCTACGTTGATCCTAACTTTTTTTTTCAAAAGTTCTTATATATAGGCATTGTAGTATCTGAAAAAAAGCCGGGTATTCCTATGCCCTCCTTCAGCCATAATTTTCTGGGTACATTAGCCAGAAACTTCCTCTAGGGACCAATATCTCTCCTTGGCCAAGTTCCTCTCCTCAAATTCCTTGAGGGACGACGACCTATCATTCTCTTGACCATCCCAATAATTTACACTAGTTAATAATTTACGCCCTTGATACCTTGCTTTATTCCTCCACCCTACCAAAAGCATCCATGTTCCAAGATTTTTTAAAAAAAAAAACCTTCAACTTTCAAGCTAGAATAAAACTAAAAGAGTTGTTGTAATTCGGGCTTTGCGACACTGACAAGTCCTTGGAAACCATTTTCTTTTATGCCACGTGATTTCAAAACAAGAGGAGTAAAGGTAACTGAATCCCCCTAACATCAAGAAGAGTTAGGGAAGTTATTAGAAAAGGCCTATGTAGATTTGGATATCTTTGAGAAAAATGGTATTCCTGAGAAATGGTATTCTCTCTCTCTCCATGAGAAGGGTGTAAAGCGTGTGGATTTACATTGCTCCAGGTAATCGTTTGAGATTAAGATAAAAGAGAAGGGTAAGAAGTTGAGGGGAAGCATTTGGGAGAGGAGCAAGGACATGACATCGTGGATCAAGTTTGGAGACTTAAGCCTTGATATTGCTCTTAGGCATAGAAGGGATTATTAGAAAGATCATGTCAGAGGCAGGTTTCACGAGATGGGAAGAGGATGGAAGATGACTTTATAAGCTTGAAGATGTTTGAACAGCGAGTGAGTTTCTTTCATCGATGTTCAATAAAGTTCAGATTGTGAAGCGGTTCTATTTGTGTCTCCCGGAAGGAAAAGGCTTCTTGAGGGGTTGGACATTGATGATAGAGAAATTACGAATGCTGGGCGTGGGTCTCTTGGATGGATTTGAGAAAAAAAATCACATTGAAGAATAAACTGTTCTTTAAAGAGAAAGATAAACAAAACAAACTCTTAGCGGAAGTGTATTTGGTATAAGTTCAAAGCTTCTGATGATGTAGTGAAGGTTAAAGTGGGGGAAGAAGAGATCAGAGAGAGAGGTTGGGGAAATTAGCCTTTTGTGGGATGGTGGTGAGGAGGTTCGCCATTGCCGGACATAAAAACTTTGAAGATACAAATGTGGTCTACCTTTGATTTAAAAGGCAGTTTGAATGTTGTGGAAATGGGTAAAGGGTTATGGCACCGGTTTGACATGAGAGAGGTAGATAGGATCATAGGCATCTTTCAAGAAAATTGGGAAAATTTTCTGTTTCCCTAAAAAAATGGGGCGAAGATGTGGGATGCAACATTGGCAAAGAAGACGCTGAGAGCGTAGGTTAGATTATTCAGTTTACTAGTACGCCTTGAGTTGCTCCCGAGTTCTGAAAAGATTAGCGACAGTTGCGGGAAGCTTCGGCGTGGATGAGAATCGACTTTGTATGGAACCGGTGACTTCCGATTGAAGTGAGATGGCAAAATCTTTCCTCCAATTAGTTGGTGTCTGGAGTCCCAAGAGTACGAGAAATCGACTATGGTGGGAGATTGACCATTTCTTAGTTCATAAATACCTTAAGGGAGGAGCTTAGCCAAAATCAAGGCGAAGAGTTAAGGATTGGATTTGCAGCATTAGGAAGGAGGCGTGGGATTAGAAGCGATGTTTGGAGAAGATTGGAAGGAACGATGAGGTCCCATCGGGTAAACAATCTGAGACTTATTTCGTGTCCCCGGGCTGTGAGTGGTGGACTGGGAATTAGGTTCGATCCGTGGGGTGGATTTAGGATCCAGCCAAACCCAAGGGGAGGATTTGGGGTTAGGCCAAGGTAGTCTGTTTGGTCCTAACCCAAGCAATAATATTTGGACTTATCACAAATGGTGGAGCCTGGTTAGGCAGCTCACCGAGACCTTTGGATGGGAGTTTGGGCTGTGCCAAGGCATCTTGAGAGCTGTGATGTCTCCCACAAAATTAAAAGCTGATCTCCTTCTCTAAGGCTTAGGAATAATTGGTAGGAGGAACATCCATGGGGCGTGGGAAGGAGAACATAGAATGATCTTATTGGAAGTTGATTCGTTGACAATCCGCAGTATGGGGATAACCCGCTTTGGTCCTCCTCTCTCTTTTACGTGTTCTTTTGAGCTTGAGGACTTGGAGCCATTAAGGGTGGTGAAGCTGATGGCATCTAATGGGATTTAAGATATTTCTAGTGCGATGGTTAGACGGGGAGGTTCGATGAAGACGGACATAGAATAGGAGGTTGAAAAGAAGTTTTTAGAGGGTTACGAAAATTGGAAAGACAGTTGTTTGGCAAAATTTAGCGAAGATAGTTGTTTGGAAAAATTCAGCAAATTTATGGGATTTCTAACCAGGGGATTCAAAAATGAAAGTGCAAGTTGATGGGAAAGCGGTGGCAATGCAACAACTTGTTAAAGAGGACCACGTGATGTCTAAATGTGAGGCGGGGCTAAGAACTTAGAGAGCTCCATCAGATTATAATGCGGAAGGGGATAAGAATAAAGGAGGAGGTTGGATAGGGAATTTATTGTAAGTTAAATAGGTAAAGTGTGCACCTTGAATGTAAGAGGGTGAACAGCTACGATGGGAAAGACACAGGAATGTCATTGGGGCTTAGAGGGGTGGACTTGGTTTGCGCTGAAACCAGGTCTGGGAGATGAATAAGCTGGTTCCTAGCCTAGGAATGGTTGGATTGGAAAGCTTTGAATCGGAGGGCTGTAGGGGTATACTTACGCTGGGATAAAGAAGAATTAGTTTGGTGGATTCAGTGACAGCGACTTTTCGATCTCATGTTTCAGATGGTGGATGAGTTGGATAAAGTGGTGTATCTCCATAGCTTCTTTCTCGATCCTCATCAATGGCACTGGCGCTTTGGTTAGGTTCTTCGAAAGTTTGAGGGGTCTAAGACAGGGTGATCCTACCTCTCTATCTTTGGATTGACACAGGCTTCTGACACTTTATTAAAGCTTGCGGTTGAAGGGAAATTTTCTCTTTGGCGGTAGGGTTGTTGTCGAGGAAGTGAGGAGTTAGTCCACCTCTATATTGTGTTTTCTCCTTTTTTTGTGAAGACGACAAAGATTAGTTGAAGTTTTTGTGTTGGACATTGATGTGGTTTGAAGTGTTGTCGGGGTTAATAATTAATTTAAATAAGAGTGATATCCATTCGATAAAAATTTCAGTTGTCAATGTGGAGGGTTAGCCACATATACGGGATGCGGTGTATGTTCCTACTGCTTCCTACACAGACCTTCCTTTCAGCCTCTCATAAGGTGTTAGGAGTTTGGAACTTGGTTGAAGAGAGGTTTCGGAAGAGACTGGCTTCTTGGAAGATGCATTATATTTCAAAGGGTGGAAGGTTAACGCTAATTAAGTAGCACTTTGTATTATCAGGTCTTCAATTTATTATTTATCTCTGCTTTCGTATGCCTTAGAAAGTTGTGCGAGATTGGAAAGGATCAAAGGCGGTTTGTTAGGGGGAGTAGCCTTGAGCCACACCTTGTGAATTGGGCTGCGGGTTGCCAGAAAAGAGAGAAAAAAAGGGAACTGAGAATTTGAAACTTCTCAAAATTGAACAAGGCGTTGTTATGCAAATGGAGTTGGCAGTTTACTAATGAGAGGGGCTCCCTCTGGAGAAAGGTTATCTTTAGTAAATTTGGTGGCACCCGGAGGTTGCTTTTTTTGTGACGATAGGGGCGGTTTTGGTGTTAGTTTATGGAAGAAATTAGGAAAGAATGACCTTTCTTTTTCAAAATGCGGCGCTGTCTTCTTAGGTGATGGAAGGAGGGTTAAAAACATGGAAAGATGGCTAGTGTGGAAGGCTCTATGTTTGTCTTTCTCTCCCTTTTTAATTTGGTTGTCATAAGAGGCAATGGTAGCGGGCATGTGGGATGTGATAGGGAAAGGGTTGGTCTCGACCTTTCTAGATCCCACGATGATTAGGAGGTAGAAGAGGTGGAAAGGAATTCACATTAACTCTCAACGGACAAATTTATTGCTGGGTAGGACAAGTTACTTTTTAAGGATGTCAGGGACGATGTTATCTCTGTAAAGCTTATGTACAAAGGGTTAGATCATTCTCCCGCCATAGAGTTCCCTTATCGCTCAGTTTGGAATCCAGTCGTGTGCCCAAAATAGGTTTTTTCGCATTGGAAGCTTCTTAGGGAAAAATGCTTACATTGGATCGGCTCTGTGATATGATGGAAGGGTCTTGCTAATAATGCTTTCTATGTAGGGAGGATGAGGCTATATAGCATATGTTGATTCAGTGCAAAAAAGCCAAGATGCTTTGGGACCTTTTTTGGATGATTGTAGGGACTAGCTGGGTTTTCCCACGTTCGGTTCTTCATACCCTCCTAACAGCAGAGCTCATAATAGTAAAAGTCTGAAAAAAATCTGGATGGTAGCACCCTTGTGCCTTTTCTGGACTTTATAGCATGAGAGAAATAGGGTGGTGTTCGAGAATGGGGTTTCATTTACTCAAAGGATTAAAGCCAACTTCCTGAGCAATTTGTGGACTTGGGCAAATTTGTATTGTTTTATTACAAATTCTTCATTGGATTTGACTTGATTAAAGTGGGTAGGGTGGCAGGTTGATAGGTTTTGCGGCTAACCTATTTGTTATTTTTGTTTGTTTGTACAGTTCCCTCTTGTATGCATTTAGTTTACTTCTTAGGACCTTGGTTTCTTTTTATCAATATATTGCTTTTTATTAATTAAAAAAATGGTCCTAGGTAGAGTAGATTGAATAACGTTGTTAAAGAATTAAGTAGTGTGTAATTGAAAGAACTCTATGGATCACTTCTGGATACCTTTAGGCTTCACATCCAAGCGCTCTTTGCATCACACAAAGAAAATAGTCGATGATGGAAATTTTCTCAATTAATTATTGATTCTTTTCAAAAGGCTTATCAACTATGGTATAGAACTTTTCGAGGCGATTAGTACATAGGTAATAGATGCAATTTAGGAAATATAAAAAACTTGACAGCCAACAGACCACATTATGAACTATTTGAAAATGACAATGTTGTGGCGAAAATGGTGACAGCTTATTACCCTTGACTAGATCCATAATGTGACTTTTGGAAAGTTCTTTCAGGTTGAACCCATACTAAATAATGTAAGATCCAACTAAGCCTAGTATCATCAAAATGGTGCAAGAATTAAAAGTTTTGGGCCTTGGGAGAATTCTCTCCTTTATGCTTTTTGATAAACTTTAAAGGTGGTTCACTTGTCTCCATCAACTCTCCTGCCAGTTGACCCCCGATGAGTTGAAGGCATGATTTATGTTAGGATTCCTTATATGTGATCCATGTACTGAAAGTATCAAGCCATTTGACAAGATACTGATAAACCCTCATCTAGTCGAACACTGGTCAATAACATCTTCAATTTCCTCCTTTGATTGAGAAATTAATGGGAATTGAGCATTTGGGCCACCATTAGATGTAACATCTTCAGGATATGCCCATAATTTTTTTTGGTAACTCAAGAACATAAGCATAGGGACAAAATTGTCTTGAGCACTTTGTGTGGATCAACATCCTTTGAGTGAAGTTTCTTTTATATGCTTTTAGCATGTCATTTAAGCCTTGACTTTACCATATAAGTATCTCCTTTGTAAAAATTAACAAACTTTCTTTTCAAATCAGGATGTGCCTTATATTTCTCGTTCTTGAGAACAATCTTCCTTCGAACATCATCACTTAAATCATATATATGTTTATCATATATATGTTCAATAATTGGTTGTGTCTCAATTGGTAGTAATGAAACTAAATTAATAGGCTTTCAGGAAGCCAGTGAATCATGATATCCAAGGGGCTGTAATTTGTATACTTATTTACTAAATTGTTGTATGCAAACTCAGCCATTGGAGGGGTGTGATCCTAATTAGTAATGTGTTCTCTAACTAGGTGGCAAAATAGATCACTTAAACTTTGGTTAACAATGTCTATTGGTTTGTCATTTAAAGGTGGAAAGTAGGAGAAAAGTTCAACTTTGTGTTCAACATCTTCCATAGCCGATGCAAATCTAAGACCAAACGTTTATCTAAGCCGGGATTTCGCTCGGGTTTCAAGCTCCTGGTCTGGTCGAGAATTAATTTGGACAAAGCCCTTGATACCTGTGGCTGAGAACGAGGAAATTTTAGCCAATGAGTTGGGTTGCAAATGGTATCTACCAAAGAAAGTACCTAGGTCGCTTATCGGGAGCAAACGAAAAGCTTCTAGATTGCAGGATGGGGTAGAAGAGAGGTTTCAGAAAAGACTGACTAACTGGAAAAGGCAATACATTTCTAAAGGTGAAGACTTGCTGATTAGAGTCAGCTCGGTCCAATCTACCCACCTATGTCATGTCCCTGTTTCGATTGCCTAGGAAAGTCAAGATCAGATTGGAAAAAATTCAAAGAGACTTTCTATGGGGAAGTGGCAACCTTGAAAGGAAGATCCATCTGGTTAAGTGGGATATTGTTTGTTCGAGCAAAGTAAAAGGTGGTCTAGGTATTTGTAGTCTCTTAAATTTCAACAAGGCTCTATTAGGAAAGTGGAATTGGAGATTTGCTATGGAGGAAAATTCGATATGGAGGAATATTGTCAGCCTAAAGTATGGTATGGAGGATGGGGGATGGTTCTCTAACACTCCTAGAGGCAGTTGTGGGGTCGGTCTCTGGAAGGATATTGGCAAAGAAGTGATTTAGATAAGACAGAACTGTTCGATTGAAGTGGGAAATGGGCGCAAAGTCAAATTTGGGAGGATGTCTATATAAGTGAAGCCCCTCTTCGTCCCTCTTTCCTCTTCCTCTAGCGAGGTGGCTAGCTCGAAAGGGGATAAGGTGGCGGATTTGTGGGAAGTCACTGGGACAAGAGGAGGGTGGAACTTTAGATTTGAGAGTCACTTTAATGATTGGGAATTAGAAGAGGCTCAGAGATTTATATGTATTGTTAGTACCAAAAGCCTGAGCCCCCTGCCGGACATACTTAGGTGAATGCAGGTGAAGGATAGATGTTCTCAACTCAAGTCTCATATGACTTACTGAAGTCGAGGCAGCAGCTAGTGCTTGTTAAGATGATTTGGAATCCTATCATAGCCTTCCACAAAGGTGGGGTTTTTGTGGGAGGTGTGGTGGGGAAGATTTCAATATAGATCGCTTAAAAACATGGTTTTTCCTCGTAAAGGTGTGTCCTTTCAAGTGATGGAAGAAGTTTTAAGACCCTTTATCCATTACCCTAAGATTTGGGACTGTGGACTACATTGTTTTCCCTTTCAAAAGGAAGATGGGTTTGTCCCTACCTGGTCAAAGAGTCAAGTAATGGCCGGGTTCTGGCCCTCTCAAGAAAAAGAAGCAGTTTCAGGGCTGCAAATTTCCCGGAAGTTTGTTTGTGGGCAATCTAGATTGGAGAGGAATAAAGTTGTGCTCGAGGACATGCAATTCCTCGTTTGATAGTCAAGTCCTTTTATAAGGTCTTTTGTGAGGGCAAACTATGATTCCTAATGTGAATATTTCCTTTTTTAAGAGGAGGCTCAGTTCTATGTAGCTTCGTATGGGTTGTTTATTTTTAGTCTAGCTCCCTTTGTGTCGATTCTACTTTGTATACTTCTGTACTCTCAGGTGTCTGCCAGGCTCTTCCCGTTTTAATATATGGTTTTCTTTGCATATCAAAAAAAAAATAAAAATCTTCCATAGCCTGTGACACCCCAAAACCCGGGGGTCCCATTGACTACTACACCTCGCTGAAACCCAGAGGTCTCATATCATGAGACCCATACATGTGTAAATGGCCCCATCAGGCCCATCACTCCAATACTCCTCCCCTCGCGCTCGGGGCCCATACTGCTACAAGACCATACATTTCTATAGATCTAAGAGTTATTACATCACGATTACAAAACATATATTAAAACTAGTCGCTCTAATATATACACAAATAAGAATCATAGCTACGTCCGCCCGCTTCATAATCCCGCCTAAGGAGCGTCGTCTCGCCTCGCACTGGGCCCTTGCACTGGAAGGGGGGTCCCACGACAGAGCTAACGCCCAAGAGATAAACTATAAGGGCTAGTTTCCTACCTAGTGCACATGCAAATGATCATTTCACTCAAACCCACAAACTAATCCACAGGTACGTTATCCTATCATGGAAAAATCTACATGCATGTATGAGACGACACCGCATGGCCCAAGTACCGGTCAACCTCCGACCCACCACCTAACGCAAGTGCCAATGGGAAATCGCATCGAAATAATTCCGACTCTATCTCACAACCCCGCATCTATATGACATTTATTTGATCGCTTCGTGGTCTCGGGCAACAGAACTTCAGGGGTCTCACCGCGGCCCTTACACCCCGACATTTTTCGCTTTCACCGGCGGGATATCACGCTGCCTAACCAAGTTTTCAGGTTTTTCACCTGAGGGGGTAAGGTATCTATTCCTACTTACGCCCGACACATTTTATTTTCCATTTTCGGCTTAACACTATGGAACTCAATTTTTGACTTCGGCCCCATTCCCAAGCTCTTCTCCACATGATTCAACACCAAATGCAAGGCTAAATCAAGCATTCATGTACACACTCTCATGTAATGGTGTTACCGCACACCAATGCCATGCCACTACACTCAAACCCATGACCAATGCAGAAAACCCTATGCTGATATTCTACACCGTACACTATGTGTGTAAGCAGGAATACTCATGCCCACGCACACAACATTTCATATATTTAACATACATACCATGTTAACATTCCACATATTCAAATCTAAGACATCACATAAGCATGCACTAACCGTATTAGTTCCGTAAAATTCTGCATGGTATCTTATTCAAGTAATAACAGTTTTTCAACTTTGATTTTCAATTAAACTCGAAAAACAAATGGAAGACATCCAAAAACATGCAATAACCATATTAGTTCCAAAATTCGCATGTTAATATTCACAATTTCGCATGTTATCTTACTCGCCATCGCTCCATGAAAATTCTGTATGTTAACATTCACAATTCTGAATTAATATTCACAAATTCTCGCATGTTATTCATCGCCATCGCCCAGAAAAATTCTGTATGTTAATCATGCATGAAAGTTCATAAAATTCTTGCATGTTTTCTATGCATACAAAAATACACCAAACTAAGCTTTCTTCGCATAAAACCTAGAACATCTCCGCAAGATGTTACCATGGTACAAGGATACACCAAACTAGTTTTTATCTAAAACCTAAAACATCTCTGTATAAGTTAGTCATGTATGAAAGCCCATAAAATTCATCATGTTTTTCATGCATACAATAATACACAAACTCGAAGTTTTTTCAAAGATAAAAACCTAATATCTCGCATGTTAGTCATGCATACAAGGATACATCAAATCGAAGCTTTCGATCTAATAACCCAAACATTCTCGCATCTTAGTCATGCATGAAAGCCCAGAAAATTCTGCATGTTTTTCATGCATACAATACTACACCAGATCAGTTTTCTTCATTTAAAACTAAGAGCATTCTCGTATGTCATCAGTGCATTAAAGGATACACAAACTCCAGTTTTCTTTGATCTAAACACCCAAACATTCTCGCATGGAAGCCCAGAAAATTCTGCATGTTTTCATTCATACAATACACAACTGCATTGAGTTTTCTTCAGCCTAAAAACCTAGAACATTCCGTGCATGTTGGTCATGCATGAAAGGATACACAAAATGAGTTTTTCGATCTAAACACCCAAACATTCCCGCATGGAAGCCCGTAAATTTCTCGCATGTTTTTCATTCATAAAATAATACACCATTGAGTTTTCTTTAGTCTAAAACCTAGAACATTCTTGCATGTTGGTCATGCATGAAAGGATACACAAAACTGAGTTTTCTTTGATCTAAACATCCAAACATTCTGCATTAAGCCTTAAATTTCTCGCATGTTTTTCATTCATAAAATAATACACCAGATTATGCATGAAGATCACAATTTCGCCTTCAAACCTTAAAATTCAACAAGTACAACATCAAAATTCAGTCTTAAACCTAAAATTCAAAGAGATGGACAACATCACAAATTCAAATTTTAAAAACTCAAAATTCGCATGGACAACATCACACTCTAAAGATGTTTATTCAAACAATCACATAGAAAACTCAATCATATGCCATTTCCATGGCCCCAAACAAGGAAATAACCAAGAGGAAAGATCCCCACCTCTTGAAGTGTGTAGGATCGCTCTGATCCACCCAAATCAAACAATGGAGGAAAAAAACTTCCTCCTCCTTTCTCCTTCTTACTTCTTGTTTTCTTTCTTCCTTTCTTTCTTTTCTTTCTTTCTTTCTCTCTTTTCTTTCTTCTCTTCTTCTACGAATTGTTTGCCATCTCTCCCTCAAACTGTACCAAGTTGGCTCGACCTAGGGGAGCCCACCTAACATCCATTTGCTCACTTGGTCAACTCAAGACCAAGTGTTCTCATGCCACAACTTCAACCACTTTCATGTGCCTGCACGGTGGTGGCTCGACATTTGGCTCCCACCCAACTCATGCAATCCTAAGGGCATGACACTTGGCCTATCCATGTGCCAAGTGTCTCCACGGCGCCACATGGCACCCCCATGATCGGGCCCGCTCGCCTTGAACACGGCAAACCGACAATTCCCTAATTCGACGCAGCTTCGCTTCGTTCAACCAGATTTCATGAGAGATGATTCTAACGTGATCCGCTTCGTCATCCGAGGTTCAGAGAAAGCATCTAGGTTTTTGTCTCTGTACTGCTCCGTAAGAATTATCAATTCGCTCATTTTCAAAAAATTTTTTTTTTTTTTTTTCCCGTTTCACATTCTCCCCCCCTTAAAAGAATTTCGTCCCGAAATTCCCGCATACATACAAACAATCAACCACAGCATATGCAACAAATTATTAAAACATTAATGACTAGAAAAACGACCTTCCCTTCAAACAAGAAGGGATAGCTGGCGCGCACGTGTCCCGCCGCGCCTCTCCCATGTCGCCTCCGACTCCCTGCCGCCATAACACCTTCACAAGTCTCACGCCTTCCACGCAAAACCTCGGCTTCCGCTTATCCATGATACGCACCCCGTCCCTCCTCGAAGGTCCCATCAGCATCAACAACAAGCTCTCCCAATCCACTATATGAGTTGGATCTGGAGTGTACTTCCGGAGCATAGAGACGTGAAACACCTCATGAACGCTTGACAAACTCGGTGGCAACGCCAACCGATACGCAATCGCGCCCACCCTCTCGAAAGTACCTCGGCGGTCCACGTACTGCCACAACTTCTCCCGAATCTGATCACTCTCCCAGCATCACCCCTTCTGGCGAAGACATGATCACCCACCTCGAACTCTGGGAGGTCGCCGTCGATATCAAATGCAACTCTCATTTGGCCCGGTGCCAAGAAGGAGACGCTCCGATCATACCCACCTTCTCGAGGTGTCTCTAATCAAATCTCGACCAGTTGATGGAACTCTCTCTCCCACCTCCGCCCAACATATCTGATCGACATGGCCTCCATAGAGAGCCCCATAAGGTGCCATCCGAATACCGCTTGATAGTCAAGTATCGTAGCTAACTCTACCGCGGCGTTCCTCCCAACTACCTCAGATCCGTGACGTACGCCAGAAGATGTCCTCTAAAATCCGAATAATAGTCCGCCTGACACCATCCATCTGAGGATGAAAAGCGGTACTCATCAAAAGCTATGTCCCCATGGCCTTCTGGAAACTCTTCCAGAACTGAGCCGTAAACCGAGGATCCCGATCCGATACTATGGAGACTGGAACTCCAGGCAACCGCATCTATCTCCCCAGATATACAACCCGCAGAATTCCTCCAACAGGAAGGTCATCCGCACTCCACGTAAATGTGCCGACTTCTTGGTGAGTCGATCCACTTATAACCCATATCGCATCATACTTCCGTGATGTCCGTGGCAAGTGAGTCACAAAGTCCGTCGATGTGCCCCACTCCACCCGCCATTCCACCGGCCGGAGTAGCCCCGCCGTCTCCGGTGCTCAGCTCGACCGGCCCAAGACGCCGACACCGGGCTTCTGACAAAATCCCTTAACATGCCTCTTCATCCCAGCCTGGGGCACATCAAGCACTTAAGGTCATGATACATCTTCGTGCCACCCGGATGAGACAAATAACGGAGTACAATTTCGAGGACCTCCTCCCTCAACAAATCCATCGAATTTGGGACTACAACCCGTCCCCTATACCCAAGACTACCATCTATGTGGATGGCCCAAATTCCTCTCGCTTGGTCGTAGACCGACCGTATTCCTCGCCCCTCGATGGATACTAGTCTCGCCCCGCACCTGACTCTATCACTCAGCCAGTAGAGACTCGCAGCCGCATCATACATCCCAAGGTACCCCGAGCCCGCTTCATCGTATCGCAGTTTCCAAACCGCTCCACTGCCTCGAGCATCCGCCATTCCCTGAAGCTATACTAGCTGGCACTCCCCGCGGCCTTCTGGGCTTGCCAAGATCGCCACCACATTTGCCTTAACGGATGGTAATGCAAAGTGAAGTCGTGAATCTTCCAAAAACTCCATCCACTCCACGCCGCCTCTCATGTCGAGGTCTCACGCGTGAGCATGCATTTCAGACTCTTACGGTCCGAAAAACACCCTCGAACCGGCTTCACCATATAAGTAGTGACGCCTAAATCTTCATGGGCATCACGCATAGCCTAACCTCCATGTCATGCGCCGGGTAATTCTGGCCAGGATTCTTCAACCGCCGAGAACCATAAGCCACAACCTTCCCTGACCGCACGTAACACACCCTGGGTCATTCTTCGAAGCATCACAAGACACTGGTGTACCTCTGGTCTCCTTTCCGGATCTTTGCTGAATAGGAGTCATGCAAGCCTCCTCTTCACCTCTCAACGCCGCTCACATGAGTCATCCCATACAACTCGACCTCCTTCCGGTCAATTCACATAGCGCCGCTTAGCCGGGAGAAATCCTCTACAACCTCCCGTAATACCCTCACTAAGAAACTACGTGATCTCGAAGACTAATTTCTCGGGGTCTCTCCCCAACTCATTACAGCCTTCAACCTTCGGTCCACTGACACCAAGCCGACACCACGCGGTCCTGCTGAACCACCAGCTGAAGCCAAAACCTCGCACTTACTGAACTCGCATATAACCGATGATCCTCAAAAGTCAGTGTAGAGTACGATTCTCGCGATCCTCATGCTCCACCTCCGATCGGGAGCAGATCAGATGTCATCAACAAAGACCACCACAATTGATCTAAATATGGTCGAACACCCTATTCATGTCCAGAATGCCACTTGCATTCGGCCAATCCAAAGGGCATCACCGTGAAACTCAAAGTGCCCATACCGCGCCCGAACGCCGTCTTGTGGATGTCTCATCTCCTAATCCTCAACTCGATGGTAACCAAGGCGAAGGTTCATCTCGAGTAGACTCACGCCTTCCGCCTGATCAAACAAGTCATCAACTTCTGCAATGATACCGATTCTTACTGTAACCCCCGGCTCAACCGGCTCCTGTGAATCGATGCACAGTCGAAGGGTCTTATCCTTCTTTTTCGCAAATAACCGGAGCACCCCATGGTGAAGCACTTGCCCACGAAACCCTCGCTCTGCAGAACTCCCGTGACTGACCTCGAGCTCTCGTAACTCAACCCGGGCCGCCATCCTATGCGAGTCATAGAAATAGGCGACGCCCAGATGCAACCTCCAATGTGGAAGTCTACATCTCTCGTGGAGGTATCCCGGTAGCCCGTCCGGAAAACATCCTCGCATCGCAAACCACCCGAGGTGACTCCATCCCGTCTCACCTGGGTCCCTGTGTGGTAAGGCTAGCTAGCCAACCCGTCAACTGCCCGTGCCATCGTGAATCGTACATAGTATGGGGTGAAACATCGTACCTATTCCCCTGAAACACAACACAAGTACCGTCTGGTGTGTAGGCGATAACTCTCATACGATCACAATCTATGACAACCCGATGTGCCGTCAACCAGTCCATCCCGAGGATGACCTCGAACTCTGACATGTCCATGACCCGAAGGTCCACCGTGAGTAGAATCCCAGAGATCTCTAACTCACATCCTCGACATATCCGATCAATTCTCTCCTTAGTCCCTAGGGGAGAACTCACATGCAATGGCTCATCTAAGGTCTCAACCTCTAAGCCTAATACTCTCACACAAGATGCAGCAATAAAGGAATGCGATGCACCTGAGTCAAATAACACCCTTGCCCATGTTTAAAGAGTAGAAACGCACCCGAATCACTGACCGATCCGTCGCCTCAACCAGAGTAATGGCGAAGACACGCCCCCGAGCCCCCGGGTCCTAAATTGCACACTCGCCTCGACTGACTCCATACTTCCGCCCTCGTCCAGCCTCCTCAGAAACACTCGATGCTCGTGGTCGCACCCCGAGACCGACACTGCTCGCCCATGCCGGGTGGAGGAACATACCGAGTCCGAGCCATACCCCACCGATGATCGGATCATGCCCCGATCCCCAAACCCCGTATCCGGTGACGCTCCGCCATGTGTCCCTGGGCCGAGCGGCGTTGGAAACATGTCATCCTCCCAAATGATCAGAACCCTGACCGCTCAGCCCTGCATACTTCGCCCCGCCCCGAACCCTCGTGGAAACGTGGTCCTCTGGGCTCTTTCCCGAGCCCGAAACAACCTCGTCTCCTCTTCTTATTACTAAGACCCGCATCTCTGCTACTACGAGCCATCTACCTCTCGTCAATAATCAAGGCCGTATCTAACCATCGAGTCCATATCTTGTAGGTTATGTCCTACAATCTTGCCCCTGATGGACAACTTCAACCCATCCCCTGAACTTCGACCTTTAGCCTCGCGCCGCACCAACATAATCATCCCCCGAAACGTGCCAACTCAGGAACTGGGCTACGTACCTGGCACAACCATCGTCCCTGTCTTCACCAAGGAACTCTCTGCCTTCGTGATACCCAGCGTAGCTCTGAAAGTACTCCCCATGAATAGTCTCGCGGAAATCATCCCATGTCATACCTCCAAGTCCCTGGAAGTCGTGACCCACTCCCACCATATCTGGGACTCACCCTGCCGGGAATGAAGCTACGTGAATCCGAGTAGTATCCGAGGTGATCTCCATGAACTGAGAATCCTCCCCAATATGATCTAACCAATGGCCTACTACCACGGTCCCTCCTCCCGTGAACGCCTGAGGATGGTGTGCCTTCAACCTCCTGAGTTACCGCACCTCCCCGACTCTAGCCGTACCGCCCTCGTGAAGCCTGGCTATCGCAAAGACCTACGGCTCCCATGGCGTTTGTCGATCAAAACAGTGGTGGTCGAACATCACCCCGTGGACGACCTCTACGCCTCGCCCCTACTTGCCATCTACAAATGGGCCATGGTGCCGTTAATCATTTTCGTGGTCCAACTGTTAGCCACACATGCCGACCAATAATGTACTTAATATCTCCGAACCATCCGCTTCGTTTCCCCAAACTCCTAAGGTTACGCTTTCTCAACCCTATTGTCAGATTTATATATATCCTACCATGTATAACGTGAATTTGCACACACAATCATGCACATACAATCAAAGCATAAACAAGAAAAAACACAATGCATGTTGTGATCTAATCCTCACTGCACTCTAGGTAACCACCTACCTAGACCTCGACACCAACTATGATCTGGATATCACCTCGAACACTGTAACTCTAACTCAAGCTCCAACACCAAGCTATATCAGCCGTGGATGCTCCTACACTACTAATGCAAAGATGTCCTAAACCCATGCCCCACCAAGCCCTGTATCTCAGATACCTAAGCTCTGATACCAAGCCGTGACACCCCAAAACCCTGGGGTCCTACGACCACCACAACTCGCAAAACCTCGTATGTCTCATCATGAGACCCATACATGTGTAAAATGGCCCAATAGGGCCTCATCATACTCATTCCATACTCTACAAGACCATACATTTCATGTGATCTAAGAGTTATTACATCACTCCTAATACAAAACATATATTAAAACCAGTCGCTCTAATATATACACAAAATAAGAATCATACACAAATCCGCCCGCTCTCATAATCCCGGCCTCTAAGGAGCCGCCGTCTCGCCTGCATCTTCCGTCCCGCACCGAAAAGGGGGGTCCCACGACGGTGAGCTAACGCCCAAGAGATAAATCCGATAAGGGCTATTTTTCCTACCTAGGTGCATGCAAATGATCATTTCACAAATTAAACCCACAACCAATCCGCATACATGTTATCCTATCATGGAAAATCTACATGCATGTATGAGACGAAGACTGCATGGCCCAAGTAATCGGTCAACCTCCGACCCACCACCTAACGCAAGTGCCAATGGGAAATCAAGATCGAGTCAATCTAATTCTATCTCACAACTCGCAGCCTATATGATATTTATTATTTGATCGCTTCGTGTCTTTTTTGGGCAAATGTAACCTTTCTGTGGTCTCACCAAGGGTCTCTCTTACACCCGACATTTTTCGGGCTTTCACCGGTGATACGCCGTTTAACCGTGTTTTCGTTTTTCACCGAGGGGTATCTATTCCCACGGTTACGCCCGCACATTTTATTTCCATTTTCTGCTTAACACTATGGAACTCACTCGATTTCTCGCCCCATTCCCAAGCCCACATGATCTCAACACCAAATGCAAAGTACAAATCAAGATCATGCACACACTCTCATGTATCGTGGTGTTACCGACACCAATGCCATGCGCCACTACACTCAAACCCATGACCAATGTAAGAAAACCCTACATGGACATTCTACACCGTACACTATGTGTGTGCTATGAATACTCATGTCTAATGCACACAACATTTCATATATTTAATATACATGTACCATGTTAACATTCCACATATTCAAATCAAGACATCACATAAGCATGCACTAACTGCATTAGTTCCGTAAAATTCGCATGGCATTCATTCAAGTAATAATAGCCAACTTTGATTTTCGCCTTAAAACTCGTGAAACAAACAGCACATCCAAAAACATGCAATAAACTATATTAGTTCCGTAAAATTCGCATGTTATATTCACAATTCTGCATGTTATTCATCAGTTATCAGTTCCATGAAAATTTACATGCTAACATTCACAATTCTGAATTAATATTCACCTGCATGTTATTCATCACCATCGCCTGTGAAAAATTCTTGCATAGTTAACTTCATGCATGAAAGCCCATAAAATTCTGCATGTTTTTCATGCATACAAAATACACCAAACTAAGTTTTCTTCAAAAGATAAAAACCTAGAACATTCTCAGATGTTAGTCATGCATACAAGGATACACCAAACTGAGTTTTCTTTTGATCTAAAACCTAAACATTCTGCATGTTAGTCATGTATGAAAGCCCATAAAATTCATCATGTTTTTCATGCATACACAATACACAAACTGAGTTTTCTTCAGTATAAAACCTAGAACATTCTGGCATGTTAGTCATGCATACAAGGATACATCAAACTGAGTTTTCTTTGATCTAATAACCCAAAACATTCTGCATCTTAGTCATGCATGAAAAGCCCAGAAAATTCTTGCATGTTTTTCATGCATACACACACACCAGATTGAGTTTTCTTCAGTCTAAAAACCAAGAGCATTCTGCATGTTGGTCATGCATTAAAGGATACACAAAACTGAGTTTTCTTTGATCTAAACAACCAAAAACATTCTGCATGGAAGCCCAGAAAATTCTGCATGTTTTTCATTCATACAATACTACACCAGATTGAGTTTTCTTCAGTCTAAAAACCTAGAACATTCTGCATGTTGGTCATGCATGAAAGGATACACAAAACTGAGTTTTCTTTGATCTAAACACCCAAAACATTCTGCATGGAAGTCAGAAATTTCTGCATGTTTTTCATTCATAAAATAATACACCAGATTGAGTTTTCTTAGTCTAAAAACCTAGAACATTCTGCATGTTGGCTCATGCATGAAAGGATACACAAAACTGAGTTTTCTTTGATCTAAACATCCAAACATTCCTGCATGGAAGCCCAGAAATTTCTGCATGTTTTTCATTCATAAAATAATACACCAGGATTATGTAATACAGCATCACAATTTTAGTCTTCAAACCCAGAAAATCTAAAGTAGTACAACATCAAAATTCAGTCTTAAACCCAGAAAATTCAGCATGGACAACATCACAAATTCAGTCTTAAAACTCAGAAAATCTAGTATGGACAAATGCCATCACAATTCCAGCATGTTTTTCATTCAAACAATCACATAGAAAACTCAATCATATGCCACCTATGGCCCCAAACAAGGAAATAACCAAAGAGGAAGATCCTCACCTCTTGAAGTGTGTAGGATCAGTTCTTGATCCACCCAAATCTGAAACAATGGAGGAAAAAACTTCCTCCTCCCTTTCTCCTTTCTTTCTTACTTCTTGTTTCTTCTTCCTTTCTTTCTTTTCTTTCTTTCTCTCTTTCTTTCTTTCTCTTCTTTCTCTACGAATTGTTTGCCATCTCTCCTCAAACTACCAAGTTGGTTTGACTTAGGTTTCCACCTAACATCCATTTGTTTGACACTTGGTCAACTCAAGACCAAGTGTTCTCCATGCCACAACTTCAACCACTTTCCTGCTCAGGCATGAGGGTGGCTTGACATTTGGCTCCCACCCAACTCATGCAATCCTAGGGCATGACACTTGGCCTATCCATGTGCCAAGGTCTTCCTATGCAAGTGCCATGGCACCCCATGATTGGTCTGCTCGCCTTGAAATACGTGCAAAACGACAATTCCTGAATTCGACGCAGTCAGTTTCGTTCAATTAGATTTCGAGATGATTCTAACGCGTGATCCGCTTCTGGTCATCCGAGGTCTAGAGAAAGATCTAGGGTTTTTGTCCTGCACCGCCTCGTGCAAGAATTATCAATTCGCCATTTTCAAAAATTTTTTTTTTTTCCTGCTTCACATAATGATGCAAGGTGCTGTAAGAATCTCATTAGGGCAATCAATATAAATGAAGATTGGGTAATTGAGGAATTAGAGGTTGCAACAAAGATTTTTTATTGCATTTTTTTTTTATAAGTAAGATTGTTTACCGCTTTAAGTTGCTATTATTAGCACTTGTTGCGGAGTGGAGACCTACCACAGATGGCTTGCTTTTTAAGTTGTCGAGTAATGAGAACGCTATCATTTTTTTTTTGATAAGTAAAGAAATATGTATGAAAGAACCAAAAGAATTGAGTATAAAGAAGAGGGCAAAAGTTCCTTTAGCGCAAGAAGGGAAGCCCCTGTTTATTTAGAACCCACCCAATCAATAAACCAAGCTATAGATAAAGAACCATCTATTATAGTTGTTTAGACTTTTAGTTTCTGACCATAGGAGTCCAATGCAGAGAAAAAGACTTTTCATTAAAACTACCCTATTCCCCACCTTCCAAATTGTCCAAAATAAGCAAAGAGGACTTGCTTGGCATCATTTTCTTCGATTTTTTTCCGAGAATGCGTCGTTGTAGCAGACTTTCACATGTGGGCCTTTGGAGGCTCTACGACTTAATAATGGGGGATACAACTCTGGGTACTTGATGTTCTTTCCTTAGACTTTTGGCAAGATTGCTAGGAGTTGGTGAAGAAGGAGAAAATGAGCTTTTTGGAGAATTTTTTGAAAGGGAAAACTTTGTGAAGAGATTAGACTGGTCTCACTGTTGGATTTTGGAAAAGGGTGGGGCGAGCAAACAAATGCTTTCCGTGAAAAGAGGAGGAGACTAAGATCATTTGTTAGTCCATCGCTTCACGCACTGTGAAAGGATTCGGGATCTCCCCTTAGCTATTGTTGGTGTCAAATGGGTATTCTCATTGTCCATTGAGACCCATCCTCTCTCGGGAGGCTCTTGTGGGGAAGAAGCGTAGTGAGCTTGGATGCCACCCCTTAAGCTCGACCATCTGGCATGAAAGGAACTATATTGCTTTTGAAAATAAAGACTTCTCAGCTCAAAGGATGAAAACCTCCTTTATTTGTAATCTATGGTCTTGGTCAAATGTACACATTGTTGAAAGGCTTAGATCTCGTTGATTTCTTAACTCGATGGGATGTAGTTATGATGGGCGGGTATAGTCTTTGAGGGCCGATGGGTTTTTGTTTTCGTTTATCTTTCTCTTCTTTGTCTCTTTAGTGGACTCTCCTGTATACCATTGTATACCTGTAGGCCCCTTTGGTTTCTTCCTATTGAATATATATGCTTTTACTCATCAAAAAAAAAAAAATCTAGCCGAAGTCCCAACTAATAGTTGAAGAAAATAATAGGAGAATATAAAGGATATGACCATGTAAATAAGAGTTCTCTTTTGGAGGTGAATAATGGGCTTCAATCAGAAATGGGTGGTTCTAGGATTGCATTTTCATAGCTAGCTTTTCAGTCTTAGTAAATGAGATTGTGACAAGGGGTCCCCTTATCCCCTTAGCTTTTTGTGTTGGTTATGGAAGCTTTAAGCTCTCTTTTGAAACGATTGATGGAAAGTGGTTTCATCTCATGATTTAGGGTGGGAGAGGAAGGTAGAGGAATTAATTCGAATTTCACCTCTTATTTGCAGAAACTCCTTTTGGTAATCCTTGTCCAAATCAATTCACTTATTGTTTAGGTTTGCTTTTAGCTTCTTGAGGTAGCGCCATTAAGTTTAAAGATTCATTTGAACCAGAGGGGACTTATTTTACTTTATTTTATTTATTATGATTATTATTATTATTATTTTGATAAGTAAGAAAGAGTGGACTTTATCAAGATAGTAGATATTGTCTTCTTTTTGTCATCCTTGCCTTAGATAAGTCAAACAACTCAAGTGTTTGCCAATCAATATTGACCACCTTCCTCTATAGCTCCACAATTCTCTTCAAATGTTCATCAGACCATAAGTGAAAGGGCAAACTCCACAATTCAATCACTTTCTTCTAAATTTCGTTATTCAGATAATTTCTCAGGGACACTACCTTCTCAGTTGGACTATGTATCCTTCCTTAATCTTGAAGAACCCCAACTCCCAAAGAAAGGAAGCTTTCTCCACTTTTCTACAAAAAGTAATCCTTCTCCAGCTATGAGTCACTACACCTTTTTACCTTAAGATTTCACGCAAATTTCAAATCCACTCTCGACCAATTAACAATAGATGCGTCGGGCACTTGCAAATGACTACTCTCATACATATCCTATGGAATGATGCCTGTCTCCTTTGATCCTTCCCCTTGATTACTTCAGACAGATCGGGTTCAAAGGAACCACTATTTCGCATTTTATTATTTGGATCCTTGTAATCGTTTCATAGCCACTACCTTTGTAGAGGGGGCTACCAACAACAAAGAAATCATGTAAAGTAATCGATCTCAACCTGTGTCTTTCTAACCCTCAGGTATAACGAGAAAAGTTATGTTTCTATTATGAGCGAACTCTAAAAGACTAACAAACTTACACATGGCGAAACTCACCATCAAGTGACCTCTCGGGTTTTTCCATGGCATTTTTGCTGAAGCTCATAGCTCTTCACCAATGGTATTCTCACATGTCTGGCAACAATCCAGCCTCTTCCTCCCGAGACCTAAAGAAAAACAGTCCTTGCTCTCGTCTCCGTAAGCCGAAATCCGCGGCCTCCATACACCTTCAAACCCGACATGGAAAGTCTTTCCTTTTCTCTGTGCTGGACCTCATTCGCTTTGGAACTCGGTTTTTCCTTTAATAACTAGGCAAAGAGATCGTTGTGTTATGCATTTGAGGAATAGTTGGCAAAATCTGATTCGGGGTACCTGACATTGGGTGATTCCAAACAAGATCAATCGGGTTGATAAATGATGCTGAGTCGCATACGCTTTTAAAATTTAAGAGGTTCATAGACGTGTAAGGTTGACATGACAAATGTGTGTGCAGCTATATATATATATATATATATATATATATATATATATATATATATATATGTATATGTATGTATGTATGTATGTATATATGTGTGTGTATGTGCGCTCTCGCATGTGTAACTAGCAAACCTTGTTCGTCATATAAACTGCTTAGGTAATCTAGAGGTGAGTTCAGAAACTTTTGGTGCCTTATCCAAGAGTGAATTTGAAACTACTTTTCAGAGATGATCGTATTTAAAGCAATCATGATTCCTAGCTTTTGTTTAACTTAGTAAATGGAGTTAGTGGACTGTAAGGTATTCTTAAGTTTAAACAATATTATCAGATTTTGATGGTTTCTGCTTGAATATAACACGATGGAGCTCGCCACAAAGTATCAAGAACGGGTAAAGAGATGGACGAATGACATGTTTGTTTTCACTTTATTTGAGCATTTTATGAATGTTAAATGAAACTGAAAATGAGGGCGGAGTCAGAGAGTATTCGACGGGTCCTCGCTTACATTGCACTTTACAATGGTTGGTAACCCAACCCTATGTTAAATGGACATTGTCAAAGTTTGATTATTTTTTTTGAAACTTCAGAATTTCATTTATGTAGTATAACTATAACCGCTATCAATTATGGATTAGAAAATAGATTTTAATTAGTTCTTGGAGGACATATTCATCATTAATAAGAGCGCAATGAAGAAGTTTGATTTTTGAGAGGATTGTCGATGTGGGTGGTTAGTTTTAAGATTTTTATATTATGACTCTTGGACTCAAAACACATGGATATTAAGTGATTTGATTGATGAAATGCCTGTCTAAGAATACAAAATAAACATTTTAATATTAGCCTTTTATCATATTCTCGTCTGCGTAGACAAATCTATCTTTCTATCGGGTTTAGTATGATATTTTTATTTTCATCTTCATCGTAATCCTCATTTTCTCCCTTTCCTTGTTTCCAGCAATGGACATTTCGTGGAAGTGCTAGCTTGTCGACATGCTTGCCTCGCCTATATTGGTTTTACAAGGTCGGATAAATCAAATTCTGCACACTAGTCTAGTGAAAGTAAAAGGGGTGAAAAAGAAAGAAAGAAAGAAAGAAAGAAAGAAAGAAAAAATGTTTTTTTTTACTTAATTCTGAATGGAATGGAATGGAATGGAACTTTTGTTCTAAATAGCATTAAATATATAATAATTGGTTATTTTTTTTTTAATACTTTAGTAGTTTTATTTTAGTATTAAGTTTTGTTTCTTTATATGCTAAAAGTTACCATCATCTTTACATCCAAACATCTTAAAAAAGATTTATTCAAAACATTAGGTGCCTAGGTATAAGCAAAGTATTTGATTTTGACTCACATCTAAAAATAAAAGCTCTCTATTATTAACACTCGCCAGTCAACCAAACCACTAGAGAATTGCACAATTCAGTTGAACTTTGTCAAAAATATACACCCAACCTCCAAATTAGGCGGTTCAAAAGGACTTTCCAAACCGATGGAGGTGAGGCAATCCGGTTTTTAAAACATTGATAACAATTGAACTAACTAACTTGTCCCCAGTTGCTCAAGCTCAAACCCGACATTTGATTTATCGGGTATAAGGTTTGAAAGGACATTCCAAACCCAATTGAGCGAACTTGTATAAGGCTCTGTTTACGGGCTTCCAACAATGACTTTTAATGGATGATACTTTACTAGAAGAGATCATCTATATTACTTTTAGTACATAAAATTTTGTTTAAGAAAGAAAAAGTGAAAAACATTAGAAAGGAAAAATAGAAAATGAGAATTCATTTATCCGAAAAAAAAATTACTTTCACTTGTTCAATTTTCGTAAATTTGAAAATTAGATAACTTTATTTCGACAATTCTACTGCAGACTACGAGCCAATAACTTGGGCTTAAGTCGGTTTTACCTATTTGGGAGCAATGGTCTGCCTCCAATACCGCTCATGGTGGAGCAGATGGGAGGCGACTGGATAAGGACACATGAGACGTGAATTCGGAGGAAATAAAGGGTAATCAAGGAGATATTCGAGGAAGTGTCAGAGGATAAGGAAGGAGTTGTTAATGGTGTGATAGAAAGGAAGCGAGATTACAGGAGGTTGAGCTGGTGGATAAGGAAGGTGGCCCAACGGAAGGAAATATTATACATTGCCTCAGGAGAAGTCAAAAGGCATAGGTCATCTGTGGCAGAACATGTGAGTTTGATGGGTCCCAATAGCTTGGCCCATGATATTTATGATCCAAATAACAGGATTTTGTGGGTATACGCAGCCCACCAATCCCGATGAGTCGCTTAAGCCGAATCGCCGGCCCTGGCCATCCCTGCCACCCCTTTCTATCTGACCGTCCGTGATCGTAAGCCCGATTTTATTTTTTCAAACTTTTAGTGGTATGGACACTATCAAGGAATAAAAATAAATTGCAGATTCGGGTTGTTTTGTTGTGAGTAATGTGGCCCGAGGTGGGTCATGCTTTATGGAAGAATGAGGGGATCAAGCATTATTTTGGGCTCCAATCATAGGTTTATTGATCTCAGAGCAAACTTGAGGGGCGAGGAGCCCATGTGGTCGTCTGCTTTTACGGCTACGATCGATAAAGAAGAACAGAGTCTTAGGAGACTTAAAGACTTAGCAAAGTGATCTATCCCGCTCGTACTTTGGGAGACTTAATGAATTATTATACGCAATGAGAAGCGCTGAAGACATCATCCTTACGCTTATTTCTAATTTCCAGAAGCCATCAGATCGGCGCTGAAAGATTGGGTTTTGTCAATACCCATTTACTTGGGAGAAGTGGCGTGGCACCGACAGATGGGTGGAGGAAAGGCTAGACAGAGCACTTGCTAATGAGGCTTGGTGTAGAAGGCTCGGGATGCTTCGCACTCGCTCATATTTCTCAGACTGCCTCTCGATCATAATCCCACTATTGAGATTTTTAAGTCTGTCTTTAAACCTACACCCATGCTTTCGTTTTGAAAATGCTTGGATATCTGAAGAAGGGTGTGCAGCTATTATCAAACAGAGTTGGGAAGGTAGCTCGGGTTTAGAGATTCAGACCAGATTGGGGCGATGTGGGAAGGAGCTTGAGGAGTGGGGCAGAGAAGTTCGGCTGAAATTGCATGCGGAGGGGAGAAAAATTAAGAGCAGAATCAACTATCTGAAAGGTAGGAGGGATTGTTCTTCTATCACTGCCACAAAAAGAAAGAGGAACGATTGAATTTTTGTTAGTTCAAGAGGAGAGGCACTGAAACAAAGGGCAAAAAATCCATCGCTCAAAGCGAGATGCGAATACAAAAGCGTTTCCAATCGATACGAATGGTCAAAATGTAAGAATCGACTGAATGAGTTTGATCAGATGATGGTGTGGATTATAAGACTAAGGAAGGAATTGAGAAGGTAGTTTTGGACTATTTTGACATTGGCAGCTTAATCCGGCTATGGAGCCAGCTTCTTCAAACTCAAAAAAGGTCTGAGAAACATAATGAATTTTTTGATGAGCCCTAAGCATACTCATGAAATAGTAAACTTTCTATACCTTATAACCGCGTGCGCACTTTATTTAACCTTGGTTTTTATCAAAAATATTGGAGTGTGGTTGGAGAAGAGGTGGTTCATTCTTGTATGAAGTGGGTGGAGCAAAGCATTTGAACAAGGCCTGAACTTTACTACTATCGCTTGATTCAAGAAAGAAACAACTGCACGGTTGATTTGAGGCCAATTTCTTGTGTAATGTGGTGTATGGTGATGTCGAAGTATTAGCTAATCGTCAAGTGTGTTTCATCGGAGGTTATTTCGTAAAACCAAAGGGGATTCGTAGCAGAAGATATACACGATAATATCGCTAGGCCTACGAAATCTCACATTACCTTAAACGACAAATGACGCCCAAATTTTGTAAGGCGTCGAATGATAATTTCTGCTTATGATAAATTGGGAGTGGTGTTTTTTTTTGAGGGTAAGGTTTATGAAGTCGATCTGTAGAGAATGGATTGATTTAATGTTGTCGTGTTAACCGTTAGATTTAATGTGTCAAGTAATGATGAATTGATAGGTCCAATTGTTCCACAGAGAGGTTTAAGACAGGGGGACCCCTTGTCACCTTATTTGTTTATTCTTTATGTCGAAGGGTCATTGCCACTCATTTCGAGTGAGGTCGCTGGTCTCACGGGTGTCCAGAGGTGTCCTGTCTCCCATTTATTTTTTGTCGACGACGCTATCTCTTTTTTTTCTGGCTACCATGGAGGAGTGCGTAAGAGCCGCGATTTCCATGCGCACTTAAAGCATCCGGCTGCTTAAGTAACTTCACAGTCAAGAACTTCCTTTAGCACTCTTCGCAGGTGCGTAAATTCGGCATTGTTATGTGGGGAGTTAGGGGTTAAGGAGGTGGTGGATGATGGTAGCTACCTGGGAATGCGCCCTGGGAAGGAAGCATAGCGGCACTTTTTGCATATGTGAAGATGTACTGGGGCAAAGATACAAACCGGGAAGAATAGGCCCTTCGAAAGCGTAAAGAGATACTCCTTAAGACAAGTATATAGCAATGCCAAATTATGTTATATGAGTCCTGTCTAAATCATTTCGATACTTCAGATGAATTGGAAAAATCTTAATGGATATCGTAAACAAGAAGGTAAGGGTATTAGACGGGTGTAGGGATACTTGTGTAATCGTAAAAAGGATGGGGAATGAGCTGAAAAGCTGAAAGATTTAATTTAGAACTTCTCGCTAAAACAAGGGTATTAACTCAAATCCCACGTGTCTTATGGTAAGAAGATGAAAAGGCACGTTATTTCAAAAACTGTGAGTTCCTTAGTTCTCAAATTTGGTGGGATAACCCTGAAGATATTTCATGGCGCACTGGGTCATAAGGGTACTTAGTTAGTGGTTGTCATGAGAGTGGGGATGATAAAGTATCAAAATTGGGGTGATCCTCGCCGCAGGATACTAAGCCAAAATGTATTTCTTCACCGCAAGTTTTCGTGGGAGAATATGCTGGGCCGAGGAACTTATAAGTGAATGTGGTACTTCGGAATGTGGAAAAATTAATGAACTCCCTGATGTGCCCCCGATGTTATGAAAGTGTTGGATATTCCATTATGTGAGAAAACATGTCATCGTTGACGGACCGCAGAATCGAAAAGGAAAGTACACCGCTCGCCTGCTAGCGGGTTGTTACGCAGATGAGTCGTTCTCAAAGAAGAATGGGGCTCCATGATGTATGGAAACTCATTTGGCAACTCAATGCTCCTCCTAAAGTGGTTAACTTTATGTATGCGGCCAGAAGAGATATTATCTCACTGTGCACGCTAAGTATTCCAAAAACAACTTCTTAATGATGCCTGTCCCATTTGTGGGAATGATGTAGAATCTACTTCTGCATGTCTCGTGTCTTCGTTTCTTTGCTCAGAGGTTCGGGTCGAGGTCCTGATCAGCTATTTTTTGGGCAACATTAGGTCATTCAAAGAATGGTTTACAATTGCCCAACATGTCTAGCTTTCAACATCACGAGATGTCTTCACCTGGCCAGGTATTTCGAGACACGTAATGACCGGTTTGGAATCATAAGCATGCTAATGTGCGTATAAGCATAGTGGAAACTTGGGCCTTTGAGAGATTGGTTACATGTGCAGTGGATGGGGTGTCTTCATATGGGAAGTGTAAATCACGCACCGGCAGCCTGGCTTCGGGATAGCCCTCCATTAGGATGGCTCAAATATAATGTCATGCAGCCTACTTCCTAAAATGAGCTATTAAGGTTGTTCTGAATGAGCAAAGTCGATTTATGGGTGGTTATGTTAAAGTGTTGGGCTCATGAGCCGATGTTGTTGAAGCCCTGGGAGTTAGAGAGGCTTTAAGTCGGGATCAAAGATAGAGGACAAACGGCGTAATTATTGAAACTGGATTGCCTAAGAGTAAGGCAAGCTATGCGCCGAGACGTTTGATTTTCACCTGTCTTATTATTCAAGATTGTACTTTTTATTTTAGCAACTTGAGGGATGTGAAAGTTGAGCTTTGTTAAGAGATCTCGTGGGAATTCAGCTTGCTCATACCTTAGTTCGAAGGCATTGCTTTTGATGTCGTTTCCATGTGTGGGGTTATACACCGTATCAGATTGCTTCTCTCTTCTCCATGTCGATTTAATATAATTGGCAAACTTGCCGTTTCAAAAAAAAAGATGTGGTATTTTTTTATAGAAAACTTTTGAAAATATGAACAAAAAAATAAAAAAAAAAAGAAATCTTAAATTTGAAAAATAGATAACTTCATTTCCTTTCTATATTAAATATATGTACTTTTTATAGAAAACTTTGAAACTTTTTTACATGAACTTTTTGTTTATTTAACTGTTTTTCCTAATAACAATTAATGAGAAAATGTTTAATTTTTTTAATTTTTAATAAATTTTGTTAAATGAATTTTTGTTAGGCATTTATTCACTTTGTATTATATCTTAGTATTATTTCTCCTCATAATTTTGTCCTATCTCAGTTCTTAGAGCGTTCAAAGTTTAAAAATGTAGGACATACAAGGATAGGAGGGGTCCTAGGTTAGAGTCTTGATATGGACAATTGAGTTTTTATATAAATGTACGCAATTTTAAAATTATACCTTTACATGAATTAAGCAATAAAAAATGAAATTTTACTATAAGTATTTGAATTAAAATTTGACATAATCCATAAATTGTATTTAGGCCTAAGCTCAAGCCCATAAGTAAAAATCCAAGAGAAATGGACCTAGATCCATTTGAATAAGCTCATATAAAAGTTTGAGATTATTTCTGAAAATTTTATAAAGTCAAAAGAGACTTTTTCTCAAAGGCAAAACATGGTAAAAATATGTGGGCAATTATTTGAGATGGTCAAAGTCAAAACATGGTAAAAATATGTGGGCAATTATTTGAGATGGTTGAGAAAACTTGGGAAGCAAACCTCCTTAAAGGAGATGTGGGCACTTTTACTGGAGGAAGTGGAGAACTTGGATAGTTCTCACGAGTAAAAAGAGGAGAGTTCTCACGAGTAAGGAACCAACAACCAATCAATCAACAACAATGAATCATTTCTAGCAATTTAGTCATTATAGTGGAATTTTTTAAGCTTCTTTTATTTATGCAGTACTTTGTCATTTTAGTTTTCCAATGAAAGACTACAATTTCTCTTGCAATTTATACAGTGATTCTTTCACTTCAATTTTCCTAGTGAAATACACCAATTCTTTATGTTTTCAATTTAAATTTATTTTATTCAATTTATTTATTGTAGCATTTTTATTTAGATTATAGGGAACTGTTAAGGGAACCAAGGAACCTAATTTTTCCTCTGATCAGAAGTTTGATTTTTGATATAATAATAGTTTTGAAATACTTTAATTTCCTGACACATCCGTGCATTTTTCTAATTGTTAGTACGTATGTTGAAGTGACATTCACAAAAATCACCAACAATAACAATAGGCTTTGTTGATAATAATTTAATTAAGATTAGAAAAGATGTATTTTAAAATTTAGCTTAAAGACAATTAAAATATTTAAAGTCTGTTTGGTTCCTATTTTTGAAAATTTGTTCTTGAGAGTGGTTTTTTTAAAAAACACCATTTTTGGGTTCTTTGAAAACTAAATTTAGAATTTTTTTTTTGTATTTATCGTGTTTTTAGAGCATAAAAAAAAGAACCATATGTGTTTTTGGTATTTTTTTTGTTCTTTTTGTTTTTCAAAATAAAAAATTTAAAATTTATTCAACAAGAAATCGTTTTTAATACTTATATAGAAAAAATAAATAAAATGACTTAAAAGAATGGTGAATAAATAAAATATTAAGCTTAAAATTGTTTTTAATTTAATTTATTTTTATATTTTATTTCCCTCCCTCAACACCAACTTCATAAAAAAAACTCTTTTGTTTTTTCTTTTTCAGATGTTTTCATATTTTTCTGACATCACCATATTTAATTCCTGAAAGAATCTTAAAAAATAAAAAGATATACAATAAAATAAAAGAAGTGTGTACTATAATAAACATTGTAGTAATTTATTCTTGGATTCGAACCTATGATCTCGCATTAACCCATCAAACACTTTTACCGGTTAAGCTAGGTCTTAAGGACAATTTATTTTAATGATTTAACTGCATATGAAATTAAAATCAATTTTTAATTAAAAAAATAAAATATTGAATAATTTGATTGGTATTAAAAAATATAACTTGGCAGATTTTAAAAATAAGAATAGGAGATGAAAAATCTGTTTAAAAATGAAAAACGTTTTAAATATGTGAGAAATTTTTAATAATGGAACAATTTATTATTTTAGTGTGACGAACCCACATAAGTAGAGGAGAATGAGAAAGTATAAGGAGGAGAAAGGAAAGAGAGCGTCAGAAGAAGGGGAGACAAGTAAAGTGATATGTTGAGGGTAATTTCGTCCCCTAATTAAATAAGAATTTTTCCTCAAAATGCAGCAATTTACTTCTTTTCTTGGTAAATTATGACCCCATTTCATATGAAAAGCAACAAGTGATGAAAATCAAATTTGAACGCTGTAAATCCAATCTGAATCCAAAGGATGAATCCTTTCAGATAATTTCAAATAATAAAAGGCAAATAATAAAAAATATTATATGAAAAATATCATTTCTGATCACAGTGAATCCCCCTTTCTTCGGAACCACATGAATTGAGCTCACCTAAGGGCGGACCTTATTTTGACATTTTTACCCTTATTTTTTAAATAATTTACATCCGTTTGTGGGAATCGAACAAAAAGTCTCATCGATAATGTGCGAGAAGTGCTCCAACTATTATCCAAGAAACCTCTCATTGCTAGTAGTGCTCTAACGACCCCCTCCCCACATCTCATCTGCCTCGCACTTCTATTTTTTAGAAAAAAACATAAAGCTTCAATAAAACCTACCTCAAGTGGCTTAAATCACAACCAGACATTCGGAGAACAGGGGTTCAAAGTTCGAGTCTTAATGAAGACAAATTTATGAAATAAATAAAATACTATGAGGTAGGAGAAAACATAAGAGGTAGAGAAGGAGAGAGAAATAGGGAACCAAATGAGGGCTTTCTTGAGGAGGGTAGAGGTTTTAAATAAAAAATATTTATTTTTAGAACTTTTTATTCAAATGAAAATAAAATTGACAAAATTTTTATTTTATATATATATATATATATATATATATATATATATGTATATATCATTTTTCTATCCAAATACTATAAATAAAACCATTAAACCAATAAAGCCATTAAAACCATCAAATAATAAAAAATATTATTTGAAAAATATCGTAATTTCTATTTTTATGAAAAAATAAAAAATAAAAGCCAATAAAACCTACCTCGAGTGGCTTAGAGCACAACCAGACATTGGGAGATTAGGGTTCCGTGTTTGAGTCTCAATGAAAACAAATTTATGAAATAAATAAAACGCATTGAGGTCGGAGAAACATAAGAGGTAGAGAAGGAGGGAGAAATAGGGAACCGAATGAGGGCTTTCTCGAGGAGGATGGAGGTTTTAAATAAAAATATTTATTTTTGTGAACTTTATTCAAATGAAAATAAAATTGACAATTTTTATCGGTTTTATTTATATAGTATTTGATAGAAAATGATATATATATATATATATATATATATATATATATATATATATATATATATATATATATATATATATATATATATCATTTTTCTATCAAATATACTAAATAAAACCATTAAAACCATCAAATAATATAAAAAATTATTTGAAAAATATCGTAATTTATATTTTTATGAAAAAAAAAACATAAAAGCCAATAAAAACTGCCTCAAGTGGCTTAGAGCATAACTAGACATTAGGAGATCAAGGGTATAGAGTTCAAGTCTCAATAAGGACAAATTTATGAAATAAATAAAATACTATGAGGTCAGAGAAACATAAGAGGTAGAGAAGGAGAGAGAAATAGGGAACTATAGGAGGGTTTCCTCGAGGATTGTGGAGGTTTTAAATAAAAAATATTTATTTTTAGAACTTTTTTATTAAAATGAAAATAAAATTGACAAATTTTATTTTTACTTGTTTAGTATATTTGATAGAAGAATGATATATATATATATATATATATATATATATATATATATATATATATATATATATATATATTCTTCTATCAAATATACTATAAATAAAAAACCATTAAACCAATAAAGCCATTAAAACCATCAATAATAAAAGACAAATAATAAAAAATATTATTTGAAAAATATCGTAATTTCTATTTTTATGAAAAAAAACATAAAAGCCAATAAAACCTACCTCAAGTGGCCTCTTGAAAGTTATGTAAATACAAGACATTGTAAGCTATCAAGATTGAAAACCGATGGTGCTTTTCTATCGATAATCGGGCCGAGTCATAGAGTCGCCGAAATGATCCATCGAGCCGATTGATATACAACCCGCACGTAAAGGGTGGTCCTACAGAGGTGTGCTAGTCGCCTCCGATGCCTGTCTTCTTTTCAACGAAAGGAAGAGATCAACCTGCTGAGGCTGTGGATTAAGTGCATCTTTTTGGGGGTGGAATTGCCGGGAGCATTTATCGTGGATGATCACGACGACTTTCCTTGTTAGACGATATGACATCTTCCCACTGGGTGGGATCCTCTTCCTTATCGCCAAACCTAATATTAAAGGATAATTAGGGAGCCGTGATCGATGCATCCTCCTCCCTCAATGAGTGGAGAGCTGATCAGGAGATCCGGTACTTCCTTTTATATCGCTCCGCTTTGTGATGGTGGACCATCCCATGCTACCTATTTATCCGACTCAGGGCGGGCTTGGTCCCAACCGTGGCTCGCGCCTTAGAAGTGATCAGATGTCGCTACGGGCCGAGCTCACTGGCTCGCTTCCAAGCCTGCCCCTAAGCCCACCTAGCTTCCTTATTGGTGGTTCGCCTCGTCTATCGTTCGTCCATATGCATGTTTTTAGGCATCATCGCTTTTGCCCCCAAATTTCGTCGGCTTAGCCATAAGTACGACCCGTTGGCCTAGTGTGGTTTCCATGGCTAATCAAGGCATGGTCGATCGTATTGGCTGCTAAACATTTTGCGATGATGATGGATTTTCTCGATTGGCACGATTTCGCTAACGCTTCAGTTGTTTTTAAACACCCACTCCATTATTTCGAATTGTATTCCCTATTCTTTAAACCTTCTATGGTCTCGATTTTCTCAAACTTCTCGATCATCGCCTCAAGATCGCTTCGTGGTTTCTGGCTGCTCTATCTCGCTAGGTCACTTTGCTCTTCCCTAGTTTGGTACATCTTTCTTCTTCTTCCCCTGTTTACCTTTTCTCGTTCTAGAATTTTGTCAAGCGCATTTTAGCCATGGGGAGTTATTGTTCTGACTTTAGGGTTGCTAGGCCGTGTTTGGCTGGGATTCTGCCTCTTTATCATTCATTCGACCTCCCTTATACTTGCCCAATCATGCGTACTTCCTCCGGCCCAATCGCTCTTCCGTGTGCGACAGGGGGTAGCTTCATGAGGAACCCGATTTAGTAAGTAAACAAGTGAAGGGTCCGTCCGTACCCATCATGTCGACCAGGTCCCTTTAGCGGGACCTCCTTCCCCATCTAGCAAAGGCAAGAGCAAGGTCAATGAGATCAGGTACCTTGGTGGTTCTGACCACTTAAGGGCCAGCTGTGTAAAACGTCACAAAGGCCCTAGTCCGATCGGGTTCTTTTGAAAGACCTTCGCCGCTCGCTACTGGCCCCCCTCTAGTGTTCATGTTTGGTGTCCTGATTTTCTCACTTCTTATATCGTCCAAGTGCCGAAGATGTTTTGCTTCTTTTGCTTCGCCAGAACGGCCCCGCTTCCGCATCCCTTTATCAAAAGCGCCTTACAAAGACTTTAACGCCTCATGGCCCATCCCAACTTTATCCCACTTCTGGGCATCCCGTCAGGTTGCTGGTCGCCTTAGGATAAAGGTCTCTGGTTCCTAAAGATAAATTTCGCTTCTCGGACTTCTTAGCGGTGAAGGAGGCCGCAAAGGGCTTTTTGTACATTTCCAAACGCACCAATGCCAAGCTGATCATCTCGGATCTTCCTTCATCCCATAAACACTGGAATGAACGTTATTTTTTTGTCAGTGGTCGTAATTGGGAGTATAATCCTGCTGATCGAGAAGATATGCTCGACATTCTGACCATTTGGAATGCCCTCGAGAACCTGCGTGAGTTTTCGTCAAGGCACTGGCTTAGCTTTCGAAAGTCCCGAGGTGTTTCTAACTCTTTGTTTCTACAGCGCCTCTGCATTCGCCCCGCCTCAACCCGAGGATGAAGAGGTGAAGAGAAAGTTGGTTAAATGTAGCCCACGGACGTATGCCGAGCTTATTAGATCGGATATTCCCGAGCCTTTTGGTGTGAAACCTTCTCGACCCTCCGAGCCTTCTGGTGCAAAATCTTCTCTACCCTCCGCTTTGAGGCCATCTCAATCTTATGTGATGAAGCCTTCTTGGGAAGAACTTCAAGCCCAAGTTGAGTTTTTGGAGAAGAAGAAAAGAAGCGCCAAGCGCAAGGTCCTGGTTGCCCTTGAGAGCAGCCATGTGGCTCGAGGCAAGGTCCCGAAGTTAGGGGCGTCCTCCTCGCCATCGTCCATTCGGGAGCAAGGGTCGCCGGGGCAATTCTGGGCAAGAGGTCGCACGCCTTCTCCTATGGTTGAGGTGTCAGAGGCGACAGGTCCACAGCTCCGCTCTCCCCGTGCTGCGGTAGCTAAGAGTCCTCCAGGGAGGACCTCCGAGCCTCCTTTAGATATCCTGCCTATATCTGTTTGGAGCTCCCTACGGGCACCGAGCCTTTCTGTATGCTGACAAATGTAGGGGAGGAAGCATCTCGACATGAGGGATGAGACTCGCTGGTCATGAAGTGCAGCGCTCCGAGGTCAGATCGTCCATCCTACGGGACTCGGACCTCAAGAGGGCGGATTCCATGTCCCGCTGAGGAGGCTCTCCCGCCTTATCGCCCGTGAGCCACCGTATGTCCAGACGCCTTTATTTGTTCGTTTCATTGTTGTTTCAAACTATCCATTAATTTTATCTCGTTTCTGCAGATGGCTACCTATGTGAAAAGCCTGGCGTGGAGGGCCAGCTTTGCCGAGGGCTCTGCTAGAGCAATGAAAGCATATAAAGCTAAGGTTGCCTCCCTAACCTCCGAGAAGGCTGACCTTCGAGCATGGATGCAGTGCCTTACCAAGGATGTCGTGAAGTATGAATCTGACCTGAAGCACACCACGACCACGAAAGTACGAGCTGAAGATAAAGAAAGAAGGTCCCTGACGAGCTAAGGGCTGCCGAGACGCAGCCTCACGCGGGTGGTTAGGATGAGCTACTGTGGCTAAGGGCAGCCACACGTGGTCCGGAGATGAGCCTCATCAAACTCACGATATTAAGCCGAGTCAACCAAGAGTTTCAGGTCGAGCCCGTGGAGCCGCCTAACTCGAGGAATGCCAAGCTTCGGCGTGAGATCTCGTGAGGCGTGAGGCCTTAGTCATCGTAAGGAAAGGGTGGGATCACAATGAGAGACGAGGTTCAGACTCGCGGGCCTCCGTGGCTTGCTTTTCGCCGCTGGGCACGCAAGGTTTTCCTGCTCGATTTCAACTTTCCTGGCTCCCGCCGAGGATGAGCGCGGAGAATCGGACTCCTGACGGAGGATGGCCTCGGGTGTCTTCGACCGGCCTACCTTTGCTCTTTCTTCTTCACCCCGTGGTCGGTACGCCTAACATCCGCTTCCAATACTTAGGCTTTTTCCGTCATCCTTCCTTGGTATGCTAGTCTTATGCTCTTGTAATGACAATTTTGACCTTAATTGAAACGCCGATACGTGTATTCACACTTTCTGAAACTTTTTGCCTTTCTCATTCCCTTTATGGCTTCTGAAGACCTGAGCTATGTGATAAACTTAACTCTATGATTTTTGCCGCAAGTGGGGCTACATGGCCCTTTAATGGCCGAAAGCTGGTCGGGTCCAGAAACCGAGATCAGGGCTCTTTTCAACTGGGCTATATGGCTCTGACCTGAGCGCCACGTATCAATAAACCAGCCATTCGCCTTGACGACTAAGCTACGTGGCTCTTAACAAACCGAGCCACGGCTCGACGAACCGAGCTACGTGGGATCTGCACTTCAAAATACCCTAGAATTTTTATAATAATTTTATTATATATTCTGGGTATGAATTGAGTCAAACTTGGGCTTTTCCGGGTAAGTTGATAAATTATGAAATGTAAATTTAAAGTGTGAGCATATGATTGAATATTATATGCTAAATTGAGAAATTGATTGAACCCAGAAATTGTGGCACTAGAACAAGGATAAAATTGTACTGCCATATGGGATATAAAAATCAGTAAAGGGAGTAGAGATGGGGCCATAATAGAACAGCGTTGAATTGCAAAATTAAAAGTATGAAGGACTTAATCGTAATATAGAGAATTATGGAGTATAAAGGAGTGTTGAGACAAACAAAATTCATTTGTCTCATTTTTTGGCTGGTGTGGCAAAATCGTATAGAGGAGAAGGAGGGAGAAACAAGAGGAAGAAGAGCAAGAAGAAGGAGAAGTGGAGAGGAAAGACTCAAAACTAAGGTATATTTTGTCTTCGAATGCATGGGTATTTTGAATTCTAAGGTTTTTTGGGTTGGAGAATAGTTGTTCCTTTTGTCTGTGTGGTTTTGTGGAAGAGACCACCCAAACCCTGTGAGTTGTCGTAGAGGCTATGTGGGTAAAACCTCTTAATTGGTGTAAAATAAACATGGAATCATCATATTTATATGGTTTTTAGAAGAATCGTGGACCTGGGTTAAGTTCATAAAAGTTCTTGGATTTTCACCTTGCTCAGGGTAATGAGGTTCCAAATCACCAATTAAAGTAATATGGAGTTGTTTCTTGGATCATTTCCATGTTGATTTTTGAGGCAAGGAACGGGGAAGTTGGGAGCAAAGAGAATTGGTGATAAAAAGTGGCAAAAGAAGCAATTCTGTGCAAATTCCAGGTGTACCCCAGACAGTACTGTGGTCAGATTCCAGATGTTCCCACCCGTAGGCCAACCTATACCAAGATTTGATAGAATATTAACCCAGACTGCACAGTCCAAGGTGTACCCTAAGACAGTGTGCCCAAATTGCCCAGATTGTGTAGTTTTTGCGTATTTAAGCCTAAATTCATACATCGTTAGTATAGGAACCCTAAGAAATGAATAATAGGGGTTCGAATAAGAATGATACTAAGTCAAAACGTATCAGAGCTAAGCCGCTTTCTCTAAGAAAGCTTCGTCACTACGAGCACTGCTAGTACGATTATTTGCATAACCACTAAGAGTGAAGAATTTCCAGATTGACCAAAAGTGTGAAGACGATAACCCGATCTAGATTGATATCGAAAAGGAAAAAGGAATCGATAATTGGTTTGTTCTATACTTTTTCTTCATTCTAGTTTGTTCCCTACACGTTCTTTATTCTCATATTGCTCTCTATTTGCGAAATATACATATATATCGATTCAAATGATTAGTATTTGAAATGTTTGACAAATATCTACATGTATGCGTGTATTTGAGCTACAAGAGAATTTATTGCATAAAAGTAAATTGATTTGAAACGATATTTATCGACCATCATGACGGATTCACCAACTGAATTCGTCATGTGGGTAACCATAATTGTTAAATGGAAACCACATCATAACGAATGACAAACATGACAGGATTCACAAACTGAATCTATCGTGAATGTCGAATTCTATAGCCATATGTGAAATGGTAATATTGAATGTGAAACCACATTGCTACTGAATGACAAACATGACAGGATTCACCAACCGAATCTGTCGTGAATGTCGAATTCTATAGCCATATGCGAACCCAGACACACGCGAAACCACATTGCTAATGTAATGACAAACAGACAGACCACCAATCGAACTGGTCGTGAATGCTCTAATTTATAGCCATATGTGAAATCACAAATCGAAAAGTTTAAATAATGGTATTGAAAAGTGTATTTGTATAAGTATCTTTGTTGATTACAATCGATATCGTATAAAGGCATTATTTTGATAAATGGCCGATTTATATTGAACGAAATGGAATAGAGAACTCATAGAACCACTAAGTATGAAATGCTTACGTATTGTTTTATCAATGCGCAGGTACTGAGGATAGGTGAAATAAGACCCAAGATCGAGGAGCCGAGTCATAGAAAGAATTGCGAGTATGTCCGTCATATGCATTCATTCCATTTCTTTCGAACATTGATATTTTGTAAAACAATTTGAACTCTGAACTTTTATTTTGTAAATGCATTTTGTTAAATGTAAACGTTATGAATCTTTTGAAATTGTAAATGTATATGGGCTTGCCCAAAATGAAGTGCTTCCGCTAAATTAAAAAGGTCTAAAATAGAATAACATAAACAAAATGTTTTGAAGAAATAATTGAAAATGTCAGAGTAAACCTGCCCGGCTGATCCGCTAACCGGTCGAAAGGATTCGGGTCGCTGACACTTTTGAAAATTAAAATTTAATAAAACGATAAATTAAAAGGATTTGATTAACGCTTTAAACGAAGGCCCCCGAGGCTTCTGCCGGATCCGCCAACCTGCCTGCCTCGCGGTCGCTACGCATCTTAAACAAACTGAGCTATTGGGCTATTATTGAACTGAGCTACGTGGCTCTTAATAAACCGAGCTATCGGGCTCTTGACGAACTGAGCTACATGGCTCTTAACAAACTGAGCTACTTAGTTTCTCGATTTAACCGAGCTACGCGGGCTCTTTAATTTCCGAGCACTGGTTTTTTCTGCCTTCCTTCCTTGGGAAAGTGCTCAGAGTTTTAATGCCTGGCCTATGAGAATCTAACAGATTGCGTGATTCCCAAGTGTCCTGACTTTATAAATAACCGTCTTCGAGGGTGTGTATGTTATACGCCACCGCTTCCTTCCTACCTTCTCGCTAGCCTATGTTCCCACATGATGAAGCTTCAGGTTTGGATTCACACCGCCAAGTATGCTCGGTGATCAAGTAGTCAATGCTTAGTTTCGTTTGTTCCGCCATTTGTTGGAGTTGTGTTGTTCCCTAGTCCTGCCATTTCATGGAGTTGGGTCAGGGAACAAGTTCGGAGGGGGCGGCGTGTTGAATGCTTCAAGTCCCATTTCTTATGCTATACCTCTCCTCCCCTCTTTTCTCTTTCTTATGGTTTTTGCCTTGAATGGCTGTTTGCTGATTGTAATTTTCTGAGATGTAGAGGACGATTTTGCTGATTGTACTTTGTAGGGATAGAGAATCTGCTTTTTTGCCGATTTGTAATTTTCTCGAATAACCAGTTCTCCAAATAAAGTACACCTTTTGGAAACACGTGAGTTTGTCTCATGTTTCATACTTTCCAGGCCCTTTCGAGCCCCATGGATTTCTAATAAACCGAGCTTCTTGGCTCTTTCTTTATGATTTACTAGAGTAGGCAGGCCGAAAATAAACACAAAAATTGTTATTTGAATGGAAGTAGAACTGTTGCGCTTTATTAATAGATACAATATGAGGTTTATGGGTAAAACCGCTTGAGGTGCTCGACATTCCAGGAGTGATGCAAGGACTTTCCCTCTTCCGTTTGAAGCTCATAGTTGCCGTGTTGGATTATCCATGATACGATATGTGGTCCCTCCCAGCCATCCCAGCCTGAGGCCCTTTCCTTGTCGGGCCGAGCTGAGACTCAGGTCGTCGGTGCTTAAACCATTAGGCCCCAGACCTTCGATCATATAGTATCTTGCTGTTTTTCGCTACAGTCCTCGCGCGCTTCGTAGCTTGCCTCTTCTCCTCCCGTAAGACTGGGTTTGCTGAGACTCCTCATTGTGCTCGGTGTTTGCGAACTCGACCCTTGGTGACTTGAGCCCAACCTCGATAGGGGCTACATCCTCGGTGCCAAATGCTAAGGTAAATGGAGTTTCTCGAGTTGCAGACTTGCGTGTAGTTTTGTACACCCATAGTACCTCGGGGAGGTATTTTACCCATTTTCCCTTTAGTTTTTCCAGCTTAGTCTTCAATGCTACCTTGAGAGTCCTTATAGTGACTTCTACTTGTCCGTCTGACTCATGGATGAGCCGGGACCTAATAGTAATTTTTGGATTCCTGAGCTCTACAAGAAAAGTTTTTGAATTTCATGTTATCGAACTTCTTTCCATTATCAAATACCAATGCTTTTAGGATTCTGAACTTGCATATTATGGAATGCCAAACGAAGTTATGTACCTGCCTGATTGTTGTTACTGCTCCTACTCTACTTGGTGAAGTAGTCCACTTCTATAATGGTGAACTTGCACTGGCCCCTCCTAACGGGTAGGGGCCTTAGTATGTCTAAACCCCACTACTGAAAAGGCCAGGGGCTTAAGATCGAGGTTAGTGGCTCGGATGGGAGGTGGGAGATCTTGGCATGCTCTTGACAAATTTTTTGCATTTTTTGACAAATTTTCTCGGGCGTCTTTGAGTATCAGGTCAATAGTACCCTTGCCCGTGGTTTTTCCGCCAAGGTTCGAGTCCGACATGGCTGCTACGCACGCCTCGTGAACCTCTAAGTATGTAGTTTTCATCTTCCTTTCCTATGCATTTGAGGAGGGGTGTAGAAAAACCTCGCTTTATAAAGGGAACCTCCGCAAAAGAGCGAATCTAGTCAATTGCTCTTAGTTTAGATGCCTCTGACGCGCTTTGCAATGTCCCCGTTTAACAAGTATTCCCAGATGGGGTCCATCCACAGACAAATTATCATTGGAAAACATGTTGATGTTTATCGAGGCATCTCGGAAGGTGCTTGACTGATATCCGCATATCCATGTTTGCTAACCTTGCTAGGGCATCCACCTGTGAATTTTCGCTCTCGATCGATCTAACTTGAACTCAGTATCGAATTTTTGAGCAAGCTTCACGTACCTGAGGTAAAGGATCATTTTATCCCTTGCTTCTTTGTAGGGAATCTCAGAACACCCCTAAATATACCCTAGCGCTTTCTATTATGTTTAGGTTTAATAAAGTTAAATATGAATTTTCGAAATAAAACGAAACCCGAAATCCTGTAGCCAGATAAAACAAGGGTACATATGTAATTTTCCAAAAAGGGGCATATAAGTCATAAAATAAGAAGGCTATGGGTTAAAATAGAAATATGCCTAAATTGATTTGCAAAAAGAGAGGAACTGAAGGACTAAAGTGAAATAAATGAAAACTTAACCCAAAAATGGCCTGGGAGCCAACATACTAAAGAGAGATGGATTTAAGACCAAATTTGGTCTCATTTTGGGGGGAGAAGAAGCCGTGGAGAAGCAAAGGTAAGGCGGAAGGGGAGTAAGAAGAAGGTTAAGAAGGAAGAAGAAGAAGCCAAGTTTAAGGTATGGAATCTAACATGAAGTATGGAATTCTAAAGTTTGTATGAATTTCCATGCTATTGGATGGTTAGTAGCTTGTCCCCAAACCTAGGGTTTTGTTAGGATTTCATCCTAACCCTAAAAATTATTGGAGTAAGGCTGGTAAACCCTAAATGTACAAGAAGAATATGAACCTCCTTTCGAGGTTGGATTCATGGTTTAATTCGCATGTGGATGGGAGTTAGGTTTGTGAACAACCCAATCTAATTTTGTATTTGGTTTATGTATGGGTTATGACCATTTTAGAGTTGTTTGAGAGGAATTCATGATAGGTTTTTGGTGTAAGATAAGTATTGAAAGATGATTTGAGGAGAATAGAGGTTACAAGATGAATATGGAGTGGTTTTGATATGTATATTGATTATTGAGGATTCGTAGCAAAATATGGAAAATGAGAAACCACCTTTTATGGGAAATTTTCGAGGGGTGGTACCGATACCAAAACAGTGGCAAATTTACTATAAGTAAATTGTCTGACCTGTACCTGCATCGAATTTTCAGACTGGGTACCTAATGCTCTATTTTAATCAGTTGTTCAGATTTCTCAAACACAACTTGGTCATTTTTATCCGATTTGGAGTGATTTAAGTGGCTACAAACTAGTCTTCAAGAGAACAAAACACCTTGAAATAGGTACCTTCAATTTGACTCTATGTGGCCCAGATCACCAAAGTGGGGCTATGTTTGGGTCACTTTCTGCCCGGCCAACAGAGTAGTCCTGGTTGTTTATGACATAACTTGAGTTTCTGTCTGACAGATCTCACTGAGAAGAACCTACACTTAGCTTCAAAGGAGTACAAAGAACCAGTGTCAGATATGGAGTTAAGACCCCTAAAAATGGGTATTTCAAACTGTCCCTAGTGTAATATGGGAAAAATGACTAGTTTGGCATGACAATGCCATAACTTGAGTTCGGATGATTCAATTGGAATGATTCCAATTTCTAAGTACAGTAGATTCATAGAAGAACCAGAATACATGAATGATGTGTGAATACATAGGTGTCATACCTTACCAGTAGATGAAATTCCATATGCAACAGACATGAAACAAGAAAAATATAGGAAATGCAATATGTATAGATGTGTTCATGAAACATGAATATGATATGAAATATGATAACGAACTGAACATGAACATGTACATGAAAGGCAATATGTCACGAACACATAATGTGGTTACATTATATATGATTATTATCACATATAACCAGAAAGGATAACGAATGATATGAACTACATGAATGAACAAGTGATAGCCAATTAAGAAGGCTATGAATAGATAAAGATCTGGTAGATCTACATAAAGGATATGAAGACAGAATGTGATTAAGCTAGGTTATGAGTTCTGAAAGACATATGATAATATGACTACCTAGGACCAAAGAATGAATGAGTGGACGCTCGACGGTTTCCAAGACTTCGCTAGTGCCACGACACTTGCCACGTATGTGCATGTTCCTGATCGCGCTTCTAAGACTCTCGCGCTACTTACACTCGCACGGGCAGCATCGCCAGATCGGGTGCTTCTAAGACTCGCCAGTGCTACGACACTCGTTAATTGGCAGGCACGCTCGACGGTGTTTCTAAGACTCCCTGTTAGTGCTACTTCAAGACTCGCATCAGACAGACCTTCTGCACTTATCGTGGTGTGTCCTACTCATTTCTTATGATTGGTCTTAGGTAGTCAACAGTTATATGATAAGACTCGGTCAAAGAATAAGAGTAAAGAAATTAATATGGTAAAGATCCGAATGTACCCTATGGATACCTCTCAGAACTGCTCGTAGTACCTACGGGTACTTTTGTACAAGAAAAATCTCTGTAGTACCTGCGGGTACTTCCGTATTGGTAATATATGTATAAGCTCTATAACACAAATATAAGATCCGTAATACATGTATATGCTCCATAACACAAGTATATGCTCCATAACACAAGTATAAGATCTGAAATACAAGAATAAGATCCGAAATACAAGAATAAGCTCCGTAATACAAGTATAAGTTCCGTAAGACAAGCCCAATTTCTGTAGTACCTAAGGGTACCTCCGTACACATAGATGCTTTATAACTCCTACAGGAGATTTGATAAGTATATGAATCTGATATAAGTACAAATATGTGTCCTTCTGAGATATGAAACCATGAACCTACGTACCTTTCGTGATAAGAATATGTTCCGATTTGTATAATAATAAAGTCATGAAACATGTAAGAGATCTAATCGATGCCTACATGAATATGTATAAGTCCTAATATGAGTGATATAAACCGATAACCATTTGTTTTTAGATATGTTTTGAATTTTTATGAACCCTGTGATATGTATCTCATAGATTCACTGCCATGGACTAATGTCCGTATATGATATGTATCTGTATAAGTCTGACCTGACTCTGTATGTATTTGATATGACTCTGACCTGTTCCGAATTGAAATTGTATATGTATAAGTTTGCTCGGTCATGATCCGAATTCGTCATACACGTAGAGATATGAATTACAACCCTCAAGACATGATTATGGAAGCACACGAACATGATAATGAGTTGGAATTACAACCTGTCATACACGGGTCATCTTAGAGATAGGTGCTCACCAGCACTGTTTCCGCGATCTCTAATGTTGGTATTAGACATGTACATGTATA